>JAKUCM010004279.1:0-28792 GCA_023374145.1 Lepidium sativum | reverse complement strand
AAAGAGAGAGACTAGTGTGAAGCCTATATAGCTTAGGTTTTAGGAAAAACTTGTGCTATATACATCGGTTATTAACGATCCAATCATTGACCAAAAAATTAAAACTTATTTTAACAAAATTATAAATGATTAAAAATCATTTTCTTTAAGAAAACAATATCAGTTGCATCAAATGTACTCTCCACAAGGATAAAATTGACATAAAATTGATAGAAAATCAAATTCAAATAAGAAAAGTATAAAAGATAAAGACACGTGTCAGCATTGACTTTTGTGCGTACTAGTTACCATGTAAACAGAGGAAAGAAGAAACTATGTGAAGAAGCAATCAGAGAAGAAGAAGACCACAAATTCAGCAAAACGATGTCGTATTACACAAACGATTATCCGAATACGATCCAAAACCATTTACTGGTGGGCTAGTGGTTGCTATGACATCACCGTGACTTACGGCCGCTCAATTTCACCTTCCGACAAGACTTGTTACCCTCTCTCTTCTTGCTTCAGTGACGCTTTTGAGTATCAGCGACCTGTTTTTTCTCCTTCTATCCATCAGCCTTCTGCTTATGATGAGAAAGCTCTTAAATCCGAGTACAGTAGCTATGCTCGACCTGGTGGTTTTGAATCTGGATCTGATTTTGCTCAGAGACCTATGATAGGTTGGCTTATCCTATATCTATTATGCAGAGAAAGCAACGATCAGTCAAGGGAGCAAGACTCAGTAGCTAAAGAATATAAGGTGATACTATGGAGCAAAGTCTCTAATATACACCGAAGGTTTCAGGAACACTTTATCTCTACCCCTTTCGTATATGAAGACTCGGGATTTTTTGGGAAAAAGTTTTGAAAAAGGGAAAGGAATCGCCTTTTTGGAAAATCTAGAATTATTTGGGGAGAAAACGAAATCATTGAAGAAGCCTATGGAGACGCTCTTATATGAAGGTCAGAATCCGTCAAATTGGGTTTATAGAGAGGAAAAATGTTTTGTGCATAATCGCACCAGAGAAGAGGACATGTTGTTGGAGGCTCACCTTGTGTTACGGGAAACTTTACCACCTGGTCAAGAAACACTCAAAACAAAAGAGAGTATGTGTATTGAAGTGATTTAAAGGCTTGATTCAAGCATAGATTTAAAGCGACACGGGGGTATGATGCGCTTTGCAAGCTATGGAAGTTGAGGCAGTATGGTTCAATGAACGAATATTTGGAGACATTTGAGGAACTGTTGGGAGAAGCACCTCAGATTCAAGAAGACTTATTAAAGTCCATTTTCATCAGTGGGCTCAAGCGAAGTATTTGTGAGCATCTAGTAATGTGCAAATCCTTTGGGATGGATGAATTGATTGAAGATGCAAAGATGGTGGAGGTTGTGATTAATAAAAGGAATCAGTTCCAAGCAAAGTTAAATCGCAATTTTGGAAAATATTATAACCATGGCCGTGTTAACAATTGGGGATATAAAGGCGGATGAGAGTTGGGATTTAAATAGAACACATAAGCGAAGAGCTCCACTGGGCTCGCTGAAGGAAAAAAAGCGGAAAATAGAATCCATGTCGCTATTGTGGAGAGAAATTCCTCATGGGAGATAAGTGTAAGTCACATCCTCACTTGCGGGCTTTAGAATTAACATGATAAGAGGAAGGAGATACCAGTGCCAAGCCAAATGAGATTCCAGAATTTGAAGAAGAACTAGATGAAGAGGATATGTCATTGTGTTCATTGGTGGGTTTCTCGGCCGAGAGAACCATGAAAGTTAAAGGAACGATAAATGGACAAGAGGTGTTAGTACTGAATGAATCTGGAGAACCCAACAACTTCATTTCACTCTCCTTACAAGAGAAATTGGATCTTAAGGTGGTCAAAACAAACATATTTAAAGTGAGGCTAGGGAGTGGTCAGTATCACCGGGTACAAGGAAAATGCAAGATGGAAATGGTGGTACAAGGAGTATGATTATACAAGAATATGTGTTGTTCCAGGTGGGAGAATCAGACTTGATATTATGTTATACATGGCTAACCTCACTCGGTGAAACAAGGATAAATTGGGGACTCCATCGAATTAGATACAAGGTAACGGGAAGTTGGGTTACTTTGAGTGAAGATCCTTCATTAGTTAAACAGCAAGTGTCATTAAAGGCATTAAATTCAAAGTGCAAAGAAAACAATATGGCATGCCTTGTGGAGTTGTCTGCCTTGCTTGAAGGAGTAGCATTAGATAAAGCAGAGAAAGTGAGTAAAGAAATGGAGAGTTTCATGTCAAAGTTTCAGGATGTTTTTCAAATGCCACAAGGATTACCTCTGACTCATTTTAGAGAGCATGCTATTACCTTAAAGGAGGTAACATCGACAGTCAATTCACGGCCCTACCAATATTCCTCCCAACAGAAGAACGAAATCAAAAAATTGGTCAAAGAGATGTTGAGTGCAGGGATTATACAGACGAGTATAAGTTCTTTTTCGTGCCCATTGTTGTTGTTAAGAAGAAGGATGGAGGATGGAGGTATTGCATAGATTACAGGGTGATCAATAAGTTGATGATCCAAGGCCGATATCCAATCCCCATGATTGAGGATTTGCTAGATGAGTTGCAAGGGGCCTGTATATTCTCTAAATTGGACATAAAATCTAGATACCACCAGATACGTGTAAGAGAAGAGGGTGTGCATAAGACAACATTCCAAACTCATGAGGGTCACTACGAGATTCTCATTATGCCTTTGGGGTTAAAAAATGCTCCAGCGACCTTCCAAAGCGTAATGAATGAGACACTTACTCAGCTCCACTTAAGAACGCTCTTGATTGGGCTTCAAGAGCACCTAATGTTTAAGCTGATAAACCTGCTGCTATTATAAGCGTCGGTGGAGCTTTTGGTGGAGGAGTAGCACAATATCATCTCCGGCAAATCGGAGTATTCCTTGATCTTCATTTCATCAACAAACCAGAGTTTACTCTCAATGCGTTTCAGCTGCCTGAGAAATTCGATGCAGAAGGAAACTTGATTGATGAAGCAGCTAAAGCTAGGTTGAAAAAAGTCCTTATCTCGTTACAAGCATTTACAATAAGACTTCAACGTAACTAAGTTAAAGTGGATCAAAACTTGATCATTTGTGAGATCGATTGTGAGAGCCGTGTTGAGAAGATAATGTTTTGGGCATTTGTTTAAGGCCACAACGCAATAATCAATATAAAAAGTCATACTTAAACAAAATTACATTTATGTTTCTTTTTTTTGGATCTAAAACTTAGTTTAATTGAAAAAAGTTAGTGGTGCACAAAATTTAAAAAAAATATTTAACATTAAGTATTTAAATAACTAGAATTTTGTGATTAACATTTTTTATCAACTAATTATGATTTAGTTATTATCACTTTTATAAGATGTATAGGAAATTTTTTCTTAAATCTATATATATATATATATATATATTGATTTTAAATATTGTTCAATATTCATTTATTTATTGCAAAATAAAAAGATATTATTTTTTGAAAATTCCAAAGATTTTTAAAAGATTTTTCGTATCTTTTTCATTTGTGTTTTTTTCAAATATTTTAAAATTTTAAAAATATTTTAAATGTGTTTGGATAAGTTGATTATACGAGTATGACGAATAAATTTACTAGAAAAAACTGTAAATTAGATTTTTTATTAAAATAAATGTGTAATTTAATTTTTAACAACAAAAATTATTATAAATTATAAGTTTTTTGGTTTAGATCTTCCATAAATTGAACACCACACTGTAAGTCGTGATGAAAATAATGTCAATTGTTGTGACCAGAAAGAATGTACATGTGTATTATCGCTATAGACATCTGAATGAACTAATCCATGATTTATGACGTAACAAATTCAAAGTCAAAGATAAAGCAAATGTATCCTTCTATCTGTCGTCAATAATAGCTTGCTTCAATGTCTTTTAAAGTGACTAATATGTTTAGTGAATGTTTTGTATAGGTGTTTGAAAGTAAAACAAAGAAGACAATAGTGTTTACGAGATCCTAAGGAAAATGACTTTTTAGTGCATCTCGGTGAGTATAACTCACAGATTTGGTTTCAATATAACCTCAAGAATGATTACAAGTATTGAGTAGCCACAAGAAAGAACACTCAAGATCCAAGCTTTTACACTCTCTCGGCTCACTCTCTCTCACTCAAGGTTGTATCCTCACACCCTTCTCATGCTCTCATATCTCTGATATATATGCCAAAAACACCAACTCAGCATCTCTCCCTTTCCTGACAAAGAACTTTCTTTTGTTCAGCCTTGACCCTAAAGGTATGCTTCCATTTCAGGTAAAAGAGCAGATGGACTTGGTCAAAAGAGAAACACAAAACGTGGCCCATCTGACAAGCAGAGCTCACAAATCTTGGCCCAACAGAGAAGTCCATGATGCCAATCCAAAACATAGACTTGGACTAAGGCCACACGGCTCGGCCCATACTGGCCCAAGAAGAATGAGAAGCGTCGGTCCACAAACTCCACCTCGACTTCTCTACTTCTTCGCGGCAATCCAGGCAACTCCTCGATTTCTCCACTTCGCCTTAGAGTATCGAGGCAACCTTTCACTATCCTCTTCGCAACCCTAAACGACCCCCAAAAAGTACACTTATCTCATTTTCTCCTTTCATCTTCTTCACTCCTCCGACAAAACCAGAGAGAAAACTCTTTCAGATCTTCTCCACCGTGAAATAACAAAACCATCAGAGATAAACCTTTTCTCATTCACCCTTCATATTGTAACCCCGAAGAACCATCGAAACTATCAACCGTTTCTGATTCCAATCTCCGACATACATGAAGTCCGATCATCGCAGAGTAAGTAAAACAAAACACCCTCTTCTTTGCTTATTTCCTTTCATTCTTAGTTTCGTTTTTTCTTCAAAACTAGGAACAAACAAACACCAGAAGAAAACTAACCTTTTCTTCTGACCCCCTCTTCGACATGCATGTACGCCGAAGAGACCCAGTGAAGACTCTTGGTCTTCTAACACGGCAGATCGCTGAGTAGAACACAAGCGATCTAACGTCGCCTCAAACTTTCTTACTGGCACTGACTTCGTCAGTATGTCCGCTGGATTCTCCAAGGTACTAATTTTTTTCACTATTATCTCTTCTTCTTCAACTAGTTCCCTCGGAAAACTCATTCTAACCGCCATGTGTTTTGTCCTTTCATGGTATACACTATTTTTTGCAAGGCATATGGCGCTCTGAGAGTCACAGAAGATCTCCACATCCAGATCTCCAAGTCTGATTTCACAGGTAATACCTTTAACCACACTGCCTCTTTTGCTGCTTCTACTAACGACATGTATTCGGCTTATGTTGTTGACATGGCCACTCTAGTCTGAAGACCAGATCTCCAGCTAACAGTATTTCCACCCACTTGAAAGAAGAATCCTGTTATGGATCTTCTTCTGTCAAGGTCAGATGCATAGTCGCTATCACAAAATCCCCTGATTCCTTTCATTTCACTCTTCTTAAAAGTTAGACTAAGATCTTTTGCATGCTTTAAATATCTCAATATCCATCTAACTACATTCCAGTGTTCTGTACCAGGGTTACTCATGAAGCGGCTGACCAGACCCACAGCGTATGCCAGATCCGCACATGATCCAACCATCGTGTACGTCAGACTTCCCACTGCGTTGGCGGAAGGTACATTTTCCATTAACTTCTCACAATCTTTGGTACTTGATAGCTTAAAATGAGAACCCATAGGAGTTTGTACTGCTTTACCCTTTGATCGATTGAATTGTGCTTAAAATCTTGTTAATATAAACCCTCTGAGATAATCTCAGAATTCCATTCAATCTGTCTCTTGAAATATCCATTCCCAGTATCCTCCTTGCATTTCCCAAATCCTTCATTTCAAACTCTTCACTTAATAAACTTTTAAGCTTAATGATTTCTCCCATGTCGCTTGATATCAATAGCATATCATCGACATAGAGAAGCAAATAAATGTAGAAACCTTTCTTGAATTCTCTGAAATATATGCAATTGTCAAAATCACTTCTGCTATAACCATGAGATTGAATATAATCATTAAACCTCAAATTCCACTATCTAGAAGCTTGCTTTAAACCGTATAGTGATTTATGTAATAAACACGCACTTCCCTTCTTTTCAAAACCTTCAGGTTGTTGCATGTAGATTCTTTCATCTAGGCTTCCATGTAAAAAAGCTGTTTTTACATCCATCTGCTCCAATTCCATATCATAATTAACCACAATTGAAAGCATTAACCTAATAGTAGTGTGCTTTACCACAAGAGAAAACACTTCATGATAATCAACACCCTCAATCTGTGTAAACCCCTTAGCAACCAACTTAGCCTTGAACCTTTGCTTTTCAACACCTGGAATTCTCGGTTTCACTTTGTAGATCCATTTGCACCCAATGGTTCTTAGATTACCAGTCATAGGGATATCTGACCATGTTTGATTCTTGTTGCAAGACTCTATTTCCTCTTTCATAGCAGCTATCCATAAGTCACGATCCTTTCCATTCACAGCTTCTGTGTAAGTCTTAGGTTCATCAAAATTTATATCATCTGCATCATTTAATGCATAATATGCCACGTTGTTTTCAATGAACCTACTAGGACGTCTAATTTCCCTTCTGCTTCTGTCTCTAGCCAACAAATAATCATTATAGTCAGATTCAACCATCTCTGCATCATCTTCTGCGTTTATATTCTCTGTTTCCTCATTTGAATCATGAAAAACTCCACTTTGATATGTATCATGAACAACATCATTTGAACTTCTAGCTTCATTTGAATCAGTAGGTAGCAAAAAATAAACCCTTTTATTCTTATCCACCTCCTTCTTCTTCTTAAAATCCAATGAAACTTTGTCAAAATCTTTGTAAATTATATCTTCATTGAAGATTACGTATCTACTCACAATACATCTCTTGTCTTCTAAACTCCATATTCTATAACCTTTAACACCCTGCAGATACCCCATGAAAACTCCCTTTTTAGCTCTAGGTTTTAGTTTGCCTTGATCAGAATGAAAATAAGACAAACACCTGAATCTTCTCATGTGAGATAAGTCTAGTTCTCTTCCTATCCATAGCTGTTCTGGTATTTGAAAGTTTATAGGTTTAGAAGGAGTTATGTTTAGTATATAAACAACTGTAGATGCAGCTTCAGCCCATAATGATTCTGATAGACCAGTCTCTGTTAATAGGCTTCTAACCTTTTCCAGAATAGTTCTATTCAACCTTTCATCTATTCCATTCTGCTGTGGAGTGTATGGACACGTTATGTGCCTCTTTACCCCTTCTTGAGCACAAAAATCATCGAACACTTTGTTACAATATTCTAGCCCATTGTCTGTCCTCAAAACCTTTAACCTTTTACCACTTTGATTCTCAGTCAGAGTCTTCCAATCAACAAACTTCCCGTAAGCTTCATCTTTTGTTCTCAGAAAATACACCCAGACTTTTCTAGTAAAATCATCAACAAATGATATATAATACTGACATCTTGCCAAACTAGGTGTTACACTAGGTGATCCCCATAAATCATAATGAACATATTCCATAGGCCCTTCTGAAACATGAATACCTTTTCTGAATGACATTCTGTGTGATTTCCCCAGAATACATGGCTCACATTTCTTGAAGTCTTTGATTTCCCCTTGTTTAATCAGCCCCCTTTCTTTCAGCAGCTTCATGTTAGCAGCACTTATATGTCCCAGTCTGCTATGCCACAGATCCATCAAATTTTCGGATACCAATATCACATTAGCTTCTGCTTTCATAGGCCTTCCATTTAAGAAATACAGAGTGTTCTTGTAACTAGCTGTCAGAACCACTCGTTCATCCTTAAACACCTGCAGCTTGAAATTCTTTGATTTATACCAACACCCCTCCAATTGTCCCAAAGAAATCAAGTTTCTTCTGGTCATTTCAGAAAATCTAACCTGTGATAAAATCACAACTAATCCATCATCATTCTAAAAATTTCATTTTCCCAATAGCAGTCACATCGCAGCTTGTGTCATTTCTCATTAAGATTTTTTCTCCATTAATCTCTTCCACATCAAACATTAGGTCTTTTCTGAATGTCACATGATATGAGCATCCAGAATCGATAATCCACTCATCTCCCACTTCTCTGTTTGACGCCCATGAGCATTAATGGTTCTCTCTCAATAGCTTCAACAACACTAGCCTCTGCTTTTCCTGATCTGCTATCATTTCCATGATGCTTTCTTTTTGGAAAATCTCTTTTGAAGTGATCCTCCGAACCACAAAACCAGCACTTTTTACCTTTTGCTCTGGACTTAGATCTACTTTTGTCCTTCTGTTTTCCTTTTGAAGTTGTAACCTTTTCACTTCTTCCTCTACTCTGAAACACCAGACCTTCTGCACTCGACTGTAACTTGTAAAGACCCTTTTCTTTCAGTTCCATTTCTATGGAATAAGCTGAACTAACAATATCTTTTAATGTGATTGTCTCTCTTACGCTGATGTACTTCAATGTGTGAACAAGAGTATCAAATTGTTTTGGTAGACTATTCATAAGAATAAGTGCCTTATCTTCATCACTAATATCAACATGTATGCTAGCCAGGTCAGATATCAATTTATTAAAGACATCTAGGTTCTTATCTAGATTCTTTCCAGCATCCATTTTGAAAGCATAAAACCTTTGTTTCAGGTTAAGTCTGTGTGGAAGTGTCCTCACCTGATACTCTGCCTCCAAAGCCATCCATGTATCATATGCAGATCTCTCTCTTTTCACTGACCTGAGAACAGCATCAGCCAGACTGGAACAGATAAAATTCTTTGCTCTCTTGTCTTTAGCTTTCCATCTCGGATCTGCTTTTGCCTTTTCAAGTTTATCTTCTGCAGCAGCTTTGTTGTACTCGTTACCCTCTGGATCTAAACTAGCTTCCTCTTCTAGATAAACAGGTAGAAGTGGATCATCAAGTCCCAGAATCTCCAGCTGCGCCAGGATCTTGAATTTCCAGAGAGAGAAGTCACCTTCTCCATCAAATTTCTCAACATCAAAGCGCCCTTGGGTAGGTTCCATGTACTTAACCTTCTCACTTTTCATACTAGCTTCCGCTTTAGTCGACATAACTTAAACCTGAAGCTCTGATACCACTTATCGTCAATAATAGCTTGCTTCAATGTCTTTTAAAGTGACTAATATGTTTAGTAAATGTTTGTGTAGGTGATTGAAAGTAAAACAAAGAAGACAATGGTGTTTACGAGTTCCCAACCAAAGAGAAGATTTTTTTATAGAATCAAGGAAAAAAATTGATCGGAAAGATGGAAACCAAGATGCATAAAATCAATAGAAAACGTAAATCCAAGCTCGGAAAACACTGAAACTCAATCGAAACAAACAAATTCAACAGATTTTTGATACCTGGTGATTGAGGGAAAGCAGTGCGAGACCCGGAAACCCTAATCTCGAAACGGAAGGGGCGGGGGGGAAGAAAGAGCGTTTGGTAGCAAAAATATGGACTCCCAAGACTTAATAAATGGGCTTCAGATCGAACCGACTAAATCCAACGGTAATGATTTGGTATTGTCCCTACACCGGTTAGGTGTTTTAACAAAAATAAATTGGACCTTCAAATTTCTATGAAGCCCATTAATATAATAAAGTGGGAGGCCGTTTTATAAACTTTAAAATTAACCTATCATTTATATATTTTTAAAAATAATTTTAAAGTAATTTTGTTATATACTTTCATATTTTTTTATCAATATTGGATCACAAATGGCCGGCCCATTAACCAAGTTCTTGCAAATGCAAGCAGGGGGACTCGATCTCAGGATGTGCAATGGACCATAATGGTTGGATAAGGATTTTTCGAAGACATCTTTTACATTTTTACAATTTGTTTGAGATTTATTCTTTAGAATCATTTAGAATTGCGTCATCGTTTTTATATTCGGTTTTGGGAAATTTCTTGGTTGAGGTGAACAATCTTGTTAGGTTGATGTCTAGTTACCAATGTAACCACTTTGAGTCGAAGTTATCATCTTTGAGAAGTTGATAGGTCATTCACCCGTAATGCTTATGTTTGTGTTGTGTCTTGAAAGAACTTGGATTTATTCCATTAATTTGACTTAAATTTAAGGATTAGGGCTTTGAGATGTATTGAACACTTTCATTCCTTGAGTTTAGCTCGATGAACCTTTTGTTACAATTGAGCCGATTCGAAGATACCTCAAGTGAGCTAGAAATATGCGTAAACCCGTACATATTTGTTTCTCATTTACATAGTCAAGAAATGAAAATCAAACAAGCATATGATCGGTTGTGGATCATATAAATTTGGGCGTGTGCAAATAAAGTTAAAACAAGGAAATACTAAGAGCTTCAAAGGGAATGCATAGAAAATTTCTTGGTAAGTTCAAGAAGGATGAATCATATGTTCTTCGATTGTAGCCCTTTTTGAAGCCTTCACCTTTAGAAACAAGGACTCAATTAAATTGTATTGTAATTGGTTTGGAGTGTAACATACTTCGGAATTGGATGTTAATGATGCGACTATATTGTTGTACTTCTAAGAGGATGAGGGTTCATATATGGATTATAATTTTTGGCTTGATAAGTTGTTCATTTTAGGTGTGATATTCCTTTTGTTTTTCAAACCTCTTCTCTAGTTTTGTAGGTTGTTTGCTTAAGAGCAAGCAAATGGCAAGTCCGAGGGAGTTTATATATGTGAATATTATGCTAGTTTTATTTGATATTTTGAATCAGTAAATTCATAGGATACATTTGATCTCATTTTTGATTGCATCTTGCATTTTTAATGCGTTTGAGTTTTAGGATCATAGATTTTCATACTTTATTCTTTTTGGTGTTTTAGGTGAACTACAGCCTACACTTTCAGGTGTGGAAACTATAGAATGAACAGTAGAAGCATTGGTAGCATCAACGAGAAGAGAACAGAGCACAAGGAGGATTCTCGGCCCCAATCTTGTCATTTTATGTCTAGAAGATGGACCATAATTGTTTGATAAGGATTTTTCGAAGACATCTTTTACATTTTTACAATTTTTTTGAGATTTATTCTTTAGAATCATTTAGAATTGCGTCATCGTTTTTTATATTCGGTTTTGGGAATTTTCTTGGTTGAGGTGACCAATCTTGTTAGGTTGATGTCTAGTTACCATTGTAACCACTTTGAGTCGAAGTTATCATCTTTGAGTAGTTGGTAGGTCATTCACCCGTAATGCTTATGTTTGTGTTGTGTCTTGAAAGAACTTGAATTTATTCCATTAATTTGACTTAAATTTAAGGATTAGGGCTTTGAGATGTATTGAACACTTTCATTCCTTGAATTTAGCTCGATGAACCTTTTGTTACAATTTAGCCGATTCGAAGATACCTCAAGTGAGCTAGAAATATGCGTAAACCCGTACATTTTTGTTTCTCATTTACATAGTCGAGAAATGAAAATCAAACAAGCATATGATCGGTTGTGGATCATATAAATTTGGGCGTGTGCAAATAAAGTTAAAACAAGGAAATACTAAGAGCTTCAAAGGGAATACATAGCTAATTTCTTGGTGAGTTCAAGAAGGATGAATCGTATGTTCTTCGATTGTAGCCCTTTTCGAAGCCTTCACCATTAGAAACAAGGAGTCAATTAAATTGTATTGTAATTGGTTTGGAGTGTAACATACTTCAGAATTGGATGTTAATGATGCGACTATATTGTTGTACTTTTAAGAGGATGAGGGTTCATATATTGATTATAATTTTTGGCTTGATAAGTTGTTCATTTTAGGTGTGATATTCATTTTGTTTTTCAAACCTCTTCTCTAGTTTTGTAGGTTTTTTGCTTAAGAGCAAGCAAATGGCAAGTCGGAGGGAGTTTATATATGTGAATATTATGCTAGTTTTATTTGATATTTTGAATCAGTAAATTCATAGGATACATTTGATATCATTTTTGATTGCATCTTGCATTTTTAATGCGTTTGAGTTTTAGGATCATAGATTTTCATACTTTATTCTTTTTGGTGTTTTAGGTGAACTACAGCCTACACTTTCAGGTGTGGAAACTATAGATTGAACAGTAGAAGCATTGGTAGCATCAACGAGAAGAGAACAGAGCACAAGGAGGATTCTCGGCCCCAATCTTGTCATTTTATGTCTAGAAGATGGACAATAATGGTTGGATAAGGATTTTTCGAAGACATCTTTTACATATTTACAATTTGTTTGAGATTTATTCTTTAGAATCATTTAAAATTGCATCATCGTTTTTATATTCGGTTTTGGGAATTTTCTTGGTTGAGGTGAACAATCTTGTTAGGTTGATGTCTAGTTACCAATGTAACCACTTTGAGTCGAAGTTATCATCTTTGAGAAGTTGATAGGTCATTCACCCGTAATGCTTATGTTTGTGTTGTGTCTTGAAAGAACTTGGATTTATTCCATTAATTTGACTTAAATTTAAGGATTAGGGCTTTGAGATGTATTGAACACTTTCATTCCTTGAGTTTAGCTCGATGAACCTTTTGTTACAATTGAGCCGATTCGAAGATACCTCAAGTGAGCTAGAAATATGCGTAAACCCGTACATATTTGTTTCTCATTTACATAGTCAAGAAATGAAAATCAAACAAGCATATGATCGGTTGTGGATCATATAAATTTGGGCGTGTGCAAATAAAGTTAAAACAAGGAAATACTAAGAGCTTCAAAGGGAATGCATAGAAAATTTCTTGGTAAGTTCAAGAAGGATGAATCATATGTTCTTTGATTGTAGCCCTTTTTGAAGCCTTCACCTTTAGAAACAAGGACTCAATTAAATTGTATTGTAATTGGTTTGGAGTGTAACATACTTCGGAATTGGATGTTAATGATGCGACTATATTGTTGTACTTCTAAGAGGATGAGGGTTCATATATGGATTATAATTTTTGGCTTGATAAGTTGTTCATTTTAGGTGTGATATTCCTTTTGTTTTTCAAACCTCTTCTCTAGTTTTGTAGGTTGTTTGCTTAAGAGCAAGCAAATGGCAAGTCCGAGGGAGTTTATATATGTGAATATTATGCTAGTTTTATTTGATATTTTGAATCAGTAAATTCATAGGATACATTTGATCTCATTTTTGATTGCATCTTGCATTTTTAATGCGTTTGAGTTTTAGGATCATAGATTTTCATACTTTATTCTTTTTGGTGTTTTAGGTGAACTACAGCCTACACTTTCAGGTGTGAAAACTATAGAATGAACAGTAGAAGCATTGGTAGCATCAACGAGAAGAGAACAGAGCACAAGGAGGATTCTCGGCCCCAATCTTGTCATTTTATGTCTAGAAGATGGACAATAATTGATTGATAAGGATTTTTCGAAGACATCTTTTACATTTTTACAATTTGTTTGAGATTTATTCTTTAGAATCATTTAGAATTGTATCATCGTTTTTATATTCGGTTTTGGGAGTTTTCTTGGTTGAGGTGAACAATCTTGTTAGGTTGATGTCTAGTTACCATTGTAACCACTTTGAGTCGAAGTTATCATCTTTGAGTAGTTGGTAGGTCATTCACCCGTAATGCTTATGTTTGTGTTGTGTCTTGAAAGAACTTGAATTTATTCCATTAATTTGACTTAAATTTAAGGATTAGGGCTTTGAGATGTATTGAACACTTTCATTCCTTGAGTTTAGCTCGATGAACCTTTTGTTACAATTTAGCCGATTCGAAGATACCTCAAGTGAGCTAGAAATATGCGTAAACCCGTACATTTTTGTTTCTCATTTACATAGTCGAGAAATGAAAATCAAACAAGCATATGATCGGTTGTGGATCATATAAATTTGGGCGTGTGCAAATAAAGTTAAAACAAGGAAATACTAAGAGCTTCAAAGGGAATACATAGCTAATTCCTTGGTGAGTTCAAGAAGGATGAATCGTATGTTCTTCGATTGTAGCCCTTTTCGAAGCCTTCACCATTAGAAACAAGGAGTCAATTAAATTGTATTGTAATTGGTTTGGAGTGTAACATACTTCAGAATTGGATGTTAATGATGCGACTATATTGTTGTACTTTTAAGAGGATGACGGTTCATATATTGATTATAATTTTTGGCTTGATAAGTTGTTCATTTTAGGTGTGATATTCATTTTGTTTTTCAAACCTCTTCTCTAGTTTTGTAGGTTTTTTGCTTAAGAGCAAGCAAATGGCAAGTCCGAGGGAGTTTATATATGTGAATATTATGCTAGTTTTATTTGATATTTTGAATCAGTAAATTCATAGGATACATTTGATATCATTTTTGATTGCATCTTGCATTTTTAATGCGTTTGAGTTTTAGGATCATAGATTTTCATACTTTATTCTTTTTGGTGTTTTAGGTGAACTACAGCCTACACTTTCAGGTGTGGAAACTATAGATTGAACAGTAGAAGCATTGGTAGCATCAACGAGAAGAGAACAGAGCACAAGGAGGATTCTCGGCCCCAATCTTGTCATTTTATGTCTAGAAGATGGACAATAATGGTTGGATAAGGATTTTTCGAAGACATCTTTTACATATTTACAATTTGTTTGAGATTTATTCTTTAGAATCATTTAAAATTGCATCATCGTTTTTATATTCGGTTTTGGGAATTTTCTTGGTTGAGGTGAACAATCTTGTTAGGTTGATGTCTAGTTACCAATGTAACCACTTTGAGTCGAAGTTATCATCTTTGAGAAGTTGATAGGTCATTCACCCGTAATGCTTATGTTTGTGTTGTGTCTTGAAAGAACTTGGATTTATTCCATTAATTTGACTTAAATTTAAGGATTAGGGCTTTGAGATGTATTGAACACTTTCATTCCTTGAGTTTAGCTCGATGAACCTTTTGTTACAATTGAGCCGATTCGAAGATACCTCAAGTGAGCTAGAAATATGCGTAAACCCGTACATATTTGTTTCTCATTTACATAGTCAAGAAATGAAAATCAAACAAGCATATGATCGGTTGTGGATCATATAAATTTGGGCGTGTGCAAATAAAGTTAAAACAAGGAAATACTAAGAGCTTCAAAGGGAATGCATAGAAAATTTCTTGGTAAGTTCAAGAAGGATGAATCATATGTTCTTCGATTGTAGCCCTTTTTGAAGCCTTCACCTTTAGAAACAAGGACTCAATTAAATTGTATTGTAATTGGTTTGGAGTGTAACATACTTCGGAATTGGATGTTAATGATGCGACTATATTGTTGTACTTCTAAGAGGATGAGGGTTCATATATGGATTATAATTTTTGGCTTGATAAGTTGTTCATTTTAGGTGTGATATTCCTTTTGTTTTTCAAACCTCTTCTCTAGTTTTGTAGGTTGTTTGCTTAAGAGCAAGCAAATGGCAAGTCCGAGGGAGTTTATATATGTGAATACTATGCTAGTTTTATTTGATATTTTGAATCAGTAAATTCATAGGATACATTTGATCTCATTTTTGATTGCATCTTGCATTTTTAATGCGTTTGAGTTTTAGGATCATAGATTTTCATACTTTATTCTTTTTGGTGTTTTAGGTGAACTACAGCCTACACTTTCAGGTGTGGAAACTATAGATTGAACAATAGAAGCATTGGTAGCATCAACGAGAAGAGAACAGAGCACAAGGAGGATTCTCGGCCCCAATCTTGTCATTTTATGTCTAGAAGATGGACAATAATGGTTGGATAAGGATTTTTCGAAGACATCTTTTACATTTTTACAATTTGTTTGAGATTTATTCTTTAGAATCATTTAGAATTGTATCATCGTTTTTATATTCGGTTTTGGGAATTTTCTTGGTTAAGGTTAACAATCTTGTTAGGTTGATGTCTAGTTACCATTGTAACCACTTTGAGTCGAAGTTATCATCTTTGAGAAGTTGATAGGTCATTCACCCGTAATGCTTATGTTTGTGTTGTGTCTTGAAAGAACTTGGATTTATTCCATTAATTTGACTTAAATTTAAGGATTAGGGCTTTGAGATGTATTGAACACTTTCATTCCTTGAGTTTAGCTCGATGAACCTTTTGTTACAATTGAGCCGATTCGAAGATACCTCAAGTGAGCTAGAAATATGCGTAAACCCGTACATATTTGTTTCTCATTCACATAGTCAAGAAATGAAAATCAAACAAGCATATGATCGGTTGTGGATCATATAAATTTGGGCGTGTGCAAATAAAGTTAAAACAAGGAAATACTAAGAGCTTCAAAGGGAATACATAGCAAATTTCTTGGTAAGTTCAAGAAGGATGAATCGTATGTTCTTCGATTGTAGCCCTTTTTGAAGCCTTCACCTTTAGAAACAAGGACTCAATTAAATTGTATTGTAATTGGTTTGGAGTGTAACATACTTCGGAATTGGATGTTAATGATGCGACTATATTGTTGTACTTCTAAGAGGATGAGGGTTCATATATTGATTATAATTTTTGGCTTGATAAGTTGTTCATTTTAGGTGTGATATTCCTTTTGTTTTTCAAACCTCTTCTCTAGTTTTGTAGGTTGTTTGCTTAAGAGCAAGCAAATGGCAAGTCCGAGGGAGTTTATATATGTGAATATTATGCTAGTTTTATTTGATATTTTGAATCAGTAAATTCATAGGATACATTTGATCTCATTTTTGATTGCATCTTGCATTTTTAATGCGTTTGAGTTTTAGGATCATAGATTTTCATACTTTATTGTTTTTGGTGTTTTAGGTGAACTACAGCCTACACTTTCAGGTGTGGAAACTATAGATTGAACAGTAGAAGCATTGGTAGTATCAACGAGAAGAGAACAGAGCACAAGGAGGATTTTCGGCCCCAATCTTTGTCATTTCATGTCTAGAAGATGGACAATAATGGTTGGATAAGGATTTTTCGAAGACATCTTTTACATTTTTACAATTTGTTTGAGATTTATTCTTTAGAATCATTTAGAATTGTATCATCGTTTTTATATTCGGTTTTGGGAATTTTCTTGGTTAAGGTGAACAATCTTGTTAGGTTGATGTCTAGTTACCATTGTAACCACTTTGAGTCGAAGTTATCATCTTTGAGAAGTTGATAGGTCATTCACCCGTAATGCTTATGTTTGTGTTGTGTCTTGAAAGAACTTGGATTTATTCCATTAATTTGACTTAAATTTAAGGATTAGGGCTTTGAGATGTATTGAACACTTTCATTCCTTGAGTTTAGCTCGATGAACCTTTTGTTACAATTGAGCCGATTCGAAGATACCTCAAGTGAGCTAGAAATATGCGTAAACCCGTACATATTTGTTTCTCATTTACATAGTCAAGAAATGAAAATCAAACAAGCATATGATCGGTTGTGGATCATATAAATTTGGGCGTGTGCAAATAAAGTTAAAACAAGGAAATACTAAGAGCTTCAAAGGGAATACATAGCAAAATTCTTGGTAAGTTCAAGAAGGTTGAATCGTATGTTCTTCGATTGTAGCCCTTTTCGAAGCCTTCACCATTAGAAACAAGGAGTCAATTAAATTGTATTGTAATTGGTTTGGAGTGTAACATACTTCAGAATTGGATGTTAATGATGCGACTATATTGTTGTACTTTTAAGAGGATGAGGGTTCATATATTGATTATAATTTTTGGCTTGATAAGTTGTTCATTTTAGGTGTGATATTCATTTTGTTTTTCAAACCTCTTCTCTAGTTTTGTAGGTTTTTTGCTTAAGAGCAAGCAAATGGCAAGTCCGAGGGAGTTTATATATGTGAATATTATGCTAGTTTTATTTGATATTTTGAATCACTAAATTCATAGGATACATTTGATCTCATTTTTGATTGCATCTTGCATTTTTAATGCGTTTGAGTTTTAGGATCATAGATTTTCATACTTTATTCTTTTTGGTGTTTTAGGTGAACTACAGCCTACACTTTCAGGTGTGGAAACTATAGATTGAACAGTAGAAGCATTGGTAGCATCACGAGAAGAGAAGAGAGCACAAGGAGGATTCTCGGCCCCAATCTTGTCATTTTATGTCTAGAAGATGGACCATAATTGTTTGATAAGGATTTTTCGAAGACATCTTTTACATTTTTACAATTTTTTTGAGATTTATTCTTTAGAATCATTTAGAATTGCGTCATCGTTTTTATATTCGGTTTTGGGAATTTTCTTGGTTGAGGTGACCCATCTTGTTAGGTTGATGTCTAGTTCCCATTGTAACCACTTTGAGTCGAAGTTATAATCTTTGAGATGTTGATAGGTCATTCACCCATAATGCTAATGTTTGTGTTGTGTTTTGAAAGAACTTGAATTTATTCCATTAATTTGACTTAAATTTAAGGATTAGGGCTTTGAGATGTATTGAACACTTTCATTCCTTGAGTTTAGCTCGATGAACCTTTTGTTACAATTTAGCCGATTCGAAGATACCTCAAGTGAGCTAGAAATATGCGTAAACCCGTACATTTTTGTTTCTCATTTACATAGTCGAGAAATGAAAATCAAACAAGCATTTGATCGGTTGTGGATCATATAAATTTGGGCGTGTGCAAATAAAGTTAAAACAAGGAAATACTAAGAGCTTCAAAGGGAATACATAGGAAATTTCTTGGTAAGTTCAAGAAGGATGAATCGTATGTTCTTCGATTGTAGCCCTTTTCGAAGCCTTCACCATTAGAAACAAGGAGTCAATTAAATTGTATTGTAATTGGTTTGGGGTGTAACATACTTCAGAATTGGATGTTAATGATGCGACTATATTGTTGTACTTTTAAGAGGATGAGGGTTCATATATTGATTATAATTTTTGGCTTGATAAGTTGTTCATTTTAGGTGTGATATTCATTTTGTTTTTCAAACCTCTTCTCTAGTTTTGTAGGTTGTTTGCTTAAGAGCAAGCAAATGGCAAGTCCGAGGGAGTTTATATGTGTGAATATTATGCTAGTTTTATTTGATATTTTGAATCAATAAATTCATAGGATACATTTGATCTCATTTTTGATTGCATTTTGCACTTTTGATGCGTTTGAGTTTTAGGATCATAGATTTTCATACTTTATTCTTTTTGGTTTTTTAGGTGAACTAGAGCCTACACTTTCAGGTGTGGAAACTATAGATTGAACAGGAGAAGCATTGGCAGCATCAACGAGAAGAGAAGAAAGCACAAGGAGGATTCTCGGCCCCAATCTTGTCATTTTATGTCTAGAAGATGGACAATAATGGTTGGATAAGGATTTTTCGAAGACATCTTTTACATATTTACAATTTGTTTGAGATTTATTCTTTAGAATCATTTAAAATTGCATCATCGTTTTTATATTCGGTTTTGGGAATTTTCTTGGTTGAGGTGAACAATCTTGTTAGGTTGATGTCTAGTTACCAATGTAACCACTCTGAGTCGAAGTTATCATCTTTGAGAAGTTGATAGGTCATTCACCCGTAATGCTTATGTTTGTGTTGTGTTTTGAAAGAACTTGAATTTATTCCATTAATTTGACTTAAATTTAAGGATTAGGGCTTTGAGATGTATTGAACACTTTCATTCCTTGAGTTTAGCTCGATGAACCTTTTGTTACAATTTAGCCGATTCGAAGATACCTCAAGTGAGCTAGAAATATGCGTAAACCCGTACATTTTTGTTTCTCATTTACATAGTCGAGAAATGAAAATCAAACAAGCATATGATCGGTTGTGGATCATATAAATTTGGGTGTGTGCAAATAAAGTTAAAACAAGGAAATACTAAGAGCTTCAAAGGGAATACATAGGAAATTTCTTGGTAAGTTCAAGAAGGATGAATCGTATGTTCTTCGATTGTAGCCCTTTTCAAAGCCTTCACCATTAGAAACAAGGAGTCAATTAAATTGTATTGTAATTGGTTTGGGGTGTAACATACTTCAGAATTGGATGTTAATGATGCGACTATATTGTTGTACTTTTAAGAGGATGAGGGTTCATATATTGATTATAATTTTTGGCTTGATAAGTTGTTCATTTTAGGTGTGATATTCATTTTGTTTTTCAAACCTCTTCTCTAGTTTTGTAGGTTGTTTGCTTAAGAGCAAGCAAATGGCAAGTCCGAGGGAGTTTATATGTGTGAATATTATGCTAGTTTTATTTGATATTTTGAATCAATAAATTCATAGGATACATTTGATCTCATTTTTGATTGCATTTTGCACTTTTGATGCGTTTGAGTTTTAGGATCATAGATTTTCATACTTTATTCTTTTTGGTGTTTTAGGTGAACTAGAGCCTACACTTTCAGGTGTGGAAACTATAGATTGAACAGGAGAAGCATTGGCAGCATCAACGAGAAGAGAAGAGAGCACAAGGAGGATTCTCGGCCCCAATCTTGTCATTTTATGTCTAGAAGATGGACAATAATGGTTGGATAAGGATTTTTCGAAGACATCTTTTACATATTTACAATTTGTTTGAGATTTATTCTTTAGAATCATTTAAAATTGCATCATCGTTTTTATATTCGGTTTTGGGAATTTTCTTGGTTGAGGTGAACAATCTTGTTAGGTTGATGTCTAGTTACCAATGTAACCACTCTGAGTCGAAGTTATCATCTTTGAGAAGTTGATAGGTCATTCACCCGTAATGCTTATGTTTGTGTTGTGTCTTGAAAGAACTTGGATTTATTCCATTAATTTGACTTAAATTTAAGGATTAGGGCTTTGAGATGTATTGAACACTTTCATTCCTTGAGTTTAGCTCGATGAACCTTTAGTTACAATTGAGCCGATTCGAAGATACCTCAAGTGAGCTATAAATATGCGTAAACCCGTACATTTTTGTTTCTCATTTGCATAGTCGAGAAATGAAAATCAAACAAGCATATGATCGGTTGTTGATCATATAAATTTGGGCATGTGCAAATAAAGTAAAAACAAGGAAATAAGAGGAGCTTAGATGGGAATACATAGCAAAATTCTTGGTAAGTTCAAGAAGGTTGAATCGTATGTTCTTCGATTGTAGCCCTTTTCGAAGCCTTCACCATTAGAAACAAGGAGTCAATTAAATTGTATTGTAATTGGTTTGGAGTGTAACATACTTCAGAATTGGATGTTAATGATGCGACTATATTGTTGTACTTTTAAGAGGATGAGGGTTCATATATTGATTATAATTTTTGGCTTGATAAGTTGTTCATTTAGGTGTGATATTCCTTTTGTTTTTCAAACCTCTTCTCTAGTTTTGTAGGTTGTTTGCTTAAGAGCAAGCAAATGGCAAGTCCGAGGGAGTTTATATATGTGAATATTATGCTAGTTTTATTTGATATTTTGAATCAGTAAATTCATAGGATACATTTGATCTCATTTTTGATTGCATCTTGCATTTTTAATGCGTTTGAGTTTTAGGATCATAGATTTTCATACTTTATTCTTTTTGGTGTTTTAGGTGAACTACAGCCTACACTTTCAGGTGTGGAAACTATAGATTGAACAGTAGAAGCATTGGTAGCATCAACGAGAAGAGAACAGAGCACAAGGAGGATTCTCGGCCCCAATCTTGTCATTTTATGTCTAGAAGATGGACCATAATTGATTGATAAGGATTTTTTGAAGACATCTTTTACATTTTTACAATTTGTTTGAGATTTATTCTTTAGAATCATTTAGAATTGTATCATCGTTTTTATATTCGGTTTTGGGAATTTTCTTGGTTAAGGTGAACAATCTTGTTAGGTTGATGTCTAGTTACCATTGTAACCACTTTGAGTCGAAGTTATCATCTTTGAGAAGTTGATAGGTCATTCACCCGTAATGCTTATGTTTGTGTTGTGTCTTGAAAGAACTTGGATTTATTCCATTAATTTGACCCAAATTTAAGGATTAGGGCTTTGAGATGTATTGAACACTTTCATTCCTTGAGTTTAGCTCGATGAACCTTTTGTTACAATTGAGCCGATTCGAAGATACCTCAAGTGAGCTAGAAATATGCGTAAACCCGTACATATTTGTTTCTTATTTACATAGTCGAGAAATGAAAATCACACAAGCATATGATCGGTTGTTGATCATATAAATTTGGGCGTGTGCAAATAAAGTTAAAACAAGGAAATACTAAGAGCTTCAAAGGGAATGCATAGAAAATTTCTTGGTAAGTTCAAGAAGGATGAATCATATGTTCTTCGATTGTAGCCCTTTTTGAAGCCTTCACCTTTAGAAACAAGGACTCAATTAAATTGTATTGTAATTGGTTTGGAGTGTAACATACTTCGGAATTGGATGTTAATGATGCGACTATATTGTTGTACTTTTAAGAGGATGAGGGTTCATATATGGATTATAATTTTTGGCTTGATAAGTTGTTCATTTTAGGTGTGATATTCCTTTTGTTTTTCAAACCTCTTCTCTAGTTTTGTAGGTTATTTGCTTAAGAGCAAGCAAATGGCAAGTCCGAGGGAGTTTATATATGTGAATATTATGCTAGTTTTATTTGATATTTTGAATCAGTAAATTCATCGGATACATTTGATCTCATTTTGATTGCATTTTGCATTTTTGATGCGTTTGAGTTTTAGGCTCATAGATTTTCATACTTTACTCTTTTTAGTGTTTTAGGTGAACTAGAGACTACAATTTCAGGTGTGGAAACTATAGATTGAACAGTAGAAGCATTGGTAGCATCACGAGAAGAGAAGAGAGCACAAGGAGGATTCTCGGCCCCAATCTTGTCATTTTATGTCTAGAAGATGGACCATAATTGTTTGATAAGGATTTTTCGAAGACATCTTTTACATTTTTACAATTTTTTTGAGATTTATTCTTTAGAATCATTTAGAATTGCGTCATCGTTTTTATATTCGGTTTTGGGAATTTTCTTGGTTGAGGTGACCAATCTTGTTAGGTTGATGTCTAGTTACCATTGTAACCACTTTGAGTCGAAGTTATCATCTTTGAGTAGTTGGTAGGTCATTCACCCGTAATGCTTATGTTTGTGTTGTGTCTTGAAAGAACTTGAATTTATTCCATTAATTTGACTTAAATTTAAGGATTAGGGCTTTGAGATGTATTTAACACTTTCATTCCTTGAGTTTAGCTCGATGAACCTTTTGTTACAATTTAGCCGATTCGAAGATACCTCAAGTGAGCTAGAAATATGCGTAAACCCGTACATTTTTGTTTCTCATTTACATAGTCGAGAAATGAAAATCAAACAAGCATATGATCGGTTGTGGATCAAATAAATTTGGGCGTGTACAAATAAAGTTAAAACAAGGAAATACTAAGAGCTTCAAAGGGAATACATAGCAAATTTCTTGGTAAGTTCAAGAAGGATGAATCGTATGTTCTTCGATTGTAGCCCTTTTCGAAGCCTTCACCATTAGAAACATGGAGTCAATTAAATTGTATTGTAATTGGTTTGGAGTGTAACATACTTTAGAATTGGATGTTAATGATGCGACTATATTGTTGTACTTTTAAGAGGATGAGGGTTCATATATTGATTATAATTTTTGGCTTGATAAGTTGTTCATTTTAGGTGTGATATTCATTTTGTTTTTCAAACCTCTTCTCTAGTTTTGTAGGTTGTTTGCTTAAGAGCAAGCAAATGGCAAGTCCGAGGGAGTTTATATGTGTGAATATTATGCTAGTTTTATTTGATATTTTGAATCAATAAATTCATAGGATACATTTGATCTCATTTTTGATTGCATTTTGCACTTTTGATGCGTTTGAGTTTTAGGATCATAGATTTTCATACTTTATTCTTTTTGGTGTTTTAGGTGAACTAGAGCCTACACTTTCAGGTGTGGAAACTATAGATTGAACAGGAGAAGCATTGGCAGCATCAACGAGAAGAGAAGAGAGCACAAGGAGGATTCTCGGCCCCAATCTTGTCATTTTATGTCTAGAAGATGGACAATAATGGTTGGATAAGGATTTTTCGAAGACATCTTTTACATATTTACAATTTGTTTGAGATTTATTCTTTAGAATCATTTAAAATTGCATCATCGTTTTTATATTCGGTTTTGGGAATTTTCTTGGTTGAGGTGAACAATCTTGTTAGGTTGATGTCTAGTTACCAATGTAACCACTCTGAGTCGAAGTTATCATCTTTGAGTAGTTGGTAGGTCATTCACCCGTAATGCTTATGTTTGTGTTGTGTCTTGAAAGAACTTGGATTTATTCCATTAATTTGACTTAAATTTAAGGATTAGGGATTTGAGATGTATTGAACACTTTCATTCCTTGAGTTTAGCTCGATGAACCTTTAGTTACAATTGAGCCGATTCGAAGATACCTCAAGTGAGCTATAAATATGCGTAAACCCGTACATTTTTGTTTCTCATTTGCATAGTCGAGAAATGAAAATCAAACAAGCATATGATCGGTTGTTGATCATATAAATTTGGGCATGTGCAAATAAAGTAAAAACAAGGAAATAAGAGGAGCTTAGATGGGAATACATAGCAAAATTCTTGGTAAGTTCAAGAAGGTTGAATCGTATGTTCTTCGATTGTAGCCCTTTTCGAAGCCTTCACCATTAGAAACAAGGAGTCAATTAAATTGTATTGTAATTGGTTTGGAGTGTAACATACTTCAGAATTGGATGTTAATGATGCGACTATATTGTTGTACTTTTAAGAGGATGAGGGTTCATATATTGATTATAATTTTTGGCTTGATAAGTTGTTCATTTTAGGTGTGATATTCATTTTGTTTTTCAAACCTCTTCTCTAGTTTTGTAGGTTGTTTGCTTAAGAGCAAGCAAATGGCAAGTCCGAGGGAGTTTATATGTGTGAATATTATGCTAGTTTTATTTGATATTTTGAATCAATAAATTCATAGGATACATTTGATCTCATTTTTGATTGCATTTTGCACTTTTGATGCGTTTGAGTTTTAGGATCATAGATTTTCATACTTTATTCTTTTTGGTGTTTTAGGTGAACTAGAGCCTACACTTTCAGGTGTGGAAACTATAGATTGAACAGGAGAAGCATTGGCAGCATCAACGAGAAGAGAAGAGAGCACAAGGAGGATTCTCGGCCCCAATCTTGTCATTTTATGTCTAGAAGATGGACAATAATGGTTGGATAAGGATTTTTCGAAGACATCTTTTACATATTTACAATTTGTTTGAGATTTATTCTTTAGAATCATTTAAAATTGCATCATCGTTTTTATATTCGGTTTTGGGAATTTTTGGTTGAGGTGACCAATCTCGTTAGGTTGATGTCTAGTTACCATTGTAACCACTTTGAGTCGAAGTTATCATCTTTGAGTAGTTGGTAGGTCATTCACCCGTAATGCTTATGTTTGTGTTGTGTCTTGAAAGAACTTGAATTTATTCCATTAATTTGACTTAAATTTAAGGATTAGGGCTTTGAGATGTATTGAACACTTTCATTCCTTGAGTTTAGCTCGATGAACCTTTTGTTACAATTTAGCCGATTCGTAGATACCTCAAGTGAGCTAGAAATATGCGTAAACCCGTACATTTTTGTTTCTCATTTACATAGTCGAGAAATGAAAATCAAACAAGCATATGATCGGTTGTGGATCATATAAATTTGGGCGTGTGCAAATAAAGTTAAAACAAGGAAATACTAAGAGCTTCAAAGGGAATGCATAGAAAATTTCTTGGTAAGTTCAAGAAGGATGAATCGTATGTTCTTCGATTGTAGCCCTTTTTGAAGCCTTCACCTTTAGAAACAAGGACTCAATTAAATTATATTGTAATTGGTTTGGAGTGTAACATACTTCGGAATTGGATGTTAATGATGCGACTATATTGTTGTACTTTTAAGAGGATGAGGGTTCATATATGGATTATAATTTTTTGCTTGATAAGTTGTTCATTTTAGGTGTGATATTCCTTTTCTTTTTCAAACCTCTTCTCTAGTTTTGTAGGTTATTTGCTTAAGAGCAAGCAAATGGCAAGTCCGAGGGAGTTTATATATGTGAATATTATGCTAGTTTTATTTGATATTTTGAATCAGTAAATTCATCGGATACATTTGATCTCATTTTTGATTGCATTTTGCATTTTTGATGCGTTTGAGTTTTAGGCTCATAGATTTTCATACTTTATTCTTTTTGGTGTTTTAGGTGAACTAAAGACTACACTTTCAGGTGTGGAAACTATAGATTGAACAGTAGAAGCATAGGTAGCATCACGAGAAGAGAAGAGAGCACAAGGAGGATTCTCGGCCCCAATCTTGTCATTTTATGTCTAGAAGATGGACCATAATTGTTTGATAAGGATTTTTCGAAGACATCTTTTACATTTTTACAATTTTTTTTGAGATTTATTCTTTAGAATCATTTAGAATTGCGTCATCGTTTTTATATTCGGTTTTGGGAATTTTCTTGGTTGAGGTGACCAATCTTGTTAGGTTGATGTCTAGTTACCATTGTAACCACTTTGAGTCGAAGTTATCATCTTTGAGTAGTTGGTAGGTCATTCACCCGTAATGCTTATGTTTGTGTTGTGTCTTGAAAGAACTTGAATTTATTCCATTAATTTGACTTAAATTTAAGGATTAGGGCTTTGAGATGTATTGAACACTTTCATTCCTTGAGTTTAGCTCGATGAAACTTTTGTTACAATTTAGCCGATTCGAAGATACCTCAAGTGAGCTAGAAATATGCGTAAACCCGTACATTTTTGTTTCTCATTTACATAGTCGAGAAATGAAAATCAAACAAGCATATGATCGGTTGTGGATCATATAAATTTGGGCGTGTGCAAATAAAGTTAAAACAAGGAAATACTAAGAGCTTCAAAGGGAATACATAGCAAATTTCTTGGTAAGTTCAAGAAGGATGAATCGTATGTTCTTCGATTGTAGCCCTTTTCGAAGCCTTCACCATTAGAAACAAGGAGTCAATTAAATTGTATTGTAATTGGTTTGGAGTGTAACATACTTCAGAATTGGATGTTAATGATGCGACTATATTGTTGTACTTTTAAGAGGATGAGGGTTCATATATTGATTATAATTTTTGGCTTGATAAGTTGTTCATTTTAGGTGTGATATTCCTTTTCTTTTTCAAACCTCTTCTCTAGTTTTGTAGGTTGTTTGCTTAAGAGCAAGCAAATGGCAAGTCCGAGGGAGTTTATATATGTGAATATTATGCTAGTTTTATTTGATATTTTGAATCAGTAAATTCATCGGATACATTTGATCTCATTTTTTATTGCATTTTGCATTTTTGATGTGTTTGAGTTTTAGGCTCATAGATTTTCATACTATATTCTTTTTGGGGTTTTAGGTGAACTAGAGACTACACTTTCAGGTGTGGAAACTATAGATTGAACAGTAGAAGCATTGGTAGCATCACGAGAAGTGAAGAGAGCACAAGGAGGATTCTCGGCCCCAATTTTGTCATTTTATGTCTAGAAGATGGACCATAATTGTTTGATAAGGATTTTTCGAAGACATCTTTTACATTTTTACAATTTTTTTGAGATTTATTCTTTAGAATCATTTAGAATTGCGTCATCGTTTTTATATTCGGTTTTGGGAATTTTCTTGGTTGAGGTGACCAATCTTGTTAGGTTGATGTCTAGTTACCATTGTAACCACTTTGAGTCGAAGTTATCATCTTTGAGTAGTTGGTAGGTCATTCACCCGTAATGCTTATGTTTGTGTTGTGTCTTGAAAGAACTTGAATTTATTCCATTAATTTGACTTAAATTTAAGGATTAGGGCTTTGAGATGTATTTAACACTTTCATTCCTTGAGTTTAGCTCGATGAACCTTTTGTTACAATTGAGCCGATTCGAAGATACCTCAAGTGAGCTAGAAATATGCGTAAACCCGTACATTTTTGTTTCTCATTTACATAGTCGAGAAATGAAAATCAAACAAGCATATGATCGGTTGTGGATCATATAAATTTGGGCGTGTGCAAATAAAGTTAAAACAAGGAAATACTAAGAGCTTCAAAGGGAATGCATAGAAAATTTCTTGGTAAGTTCAAGAAGGATGAATCATATGTTCTTCGATTGTAGCCCTTTTTGAAGCCTTCACCTTTAGAAACAAGGACTCAATTAAATTATATTGTAATTGGTTTGGAGTGTAACATACTTCGGAATTGGATGTTAATGATGCGACTATATTGTTGTACTTTTAAGAGGATGAGGGTTCATATATGGATTATAATTTTTTGCTTGATAAGTTGTTCATTTTAGGTGTGATATTCCTTTTCTTTTTCAAACCTCTTCTCTAGTTTTGTAGGTTATTTGCTTAAGAGCAAGCAAATGGCAAGTCCGAGGGAGTTTATATATGTGAATATTATTGCTAGTTTTATTTGATATTTTGAATCAGTAAATTCATCGATACATTTGATCTCATTTTTGATTGCATTTTGCATTTTTGATGCGTTTGAGTTTTAGGCTCATAGATTTTCATACTTTATTCTTTTTGGTGTTTTAGGTGAACTAGAGACTACACTTTCAGGTGTGGAAACTATAGATTGAACAGTAGAAGCATTGGTAGCATCACGAGAAGAGAAGAGAGCACAAGGAGGATTCTCGGCCCCAATCTTGTCATTTTATGTCTAGAAGATGGACCATAATTGTTTGATAAGGATTTTTCGAAGACATCTTTTACATTTTTACAATTTTTTTGAGATTTATTCTTTAGAATCATTTAGAATTGCGTCATCGTTTTTATATTCGGTTTTGGGAATTTTCTTGGTTGAGGTGACCAATCTTGTTAGGTTGATGTCTAGTTACCATTGTAACCACTTTGAGTCGAAGTTATCATCTTTGAGTAGTTGGTAGGTTCATTCACCCGTAATGCTTATGTTTGTGTTGTGTCTTGAAAGAACTTGAATTTATTCCATTAATTTGACTTAATCTCTCTCTTTTC
>JAKUCM010004278.1:0-27400 GCA_023374145.1 Lepidium sativum | reverse complement strand
GTCAGCAGTTGTCGCTATTGTGGGCAAAAGATCGGATGTGACAGCAGAAAAATAGGAACAACTCCCAGGAAGAACCACTTAGAAAGATGTAAGTTGTTCAAGACTTACAAAGAGAGTGGATCTCAGTCTATTTTGGCGCCTGATAGTAGTGGTGTAGTCACAACCATGAAGTACGATAAGGAATTGTTCAGAAGGTCAGTGAATGAGATGATCATACTAGCTGAGTTGCCTTTTTCATTTGTGGAATCGGAGGGCTTTAGGAGATTCTGCTTCAATGTCGTCCCAATGTATACAATGCATTGTAGAAAAACTGCAACTTCAGACATCTACTCAATGTACTTGCAAGAGAAAGAAAACCTGAAGAAGTTGTTCGGTTGTTATAAGAAGAAAGTATCTCTCACCACAGACATATGGACAGAGCCTACAACTTCATAGAGTTACATGGTGGTGACAACTCATTGGGTTGATGTTAATTGGGTGTTACAAAAAAGGATCATCAGCTTCATACCGGTCATAGACCATAAGGGAGAAACAATTGCGGAACAGCTTAGTGAACGTCTAGAAGATTGGGGGATTGCAAGCGTATTTACAGTGACAGTTGACAATGCCAAAGCGAATGATAAAGCATTGAAGTTGTTGGTAGATGCTTTGCGGGTGAAGAGTACTCACTCATTAGTTAGTGATGGTGAATATTTACACATCCGGTGTTGTGCTCATGTTTTTAACCTGATTGTGAGAGATGGCCTAGCTTCAATTTCTGAGAGTGTAGTTGCCATTATGAATGCTATAAAGTATGTAAGATCATCGACCCCGAGGCTGGAATCATTTCAAAGACGAGTGTCATTAAGGAATGTAAGTAGAGGGAGTGTTTCACTTGACTGTATTACTAGTTGGAATTCGACGTACCTGATGCTGACATCCGCTCTCAAATTCAGAGGTGCATTTGAGAAGTTGTTTGTAGAAGACAAACTTTACAATGACTACTTCAAGAAGATAGATGAAGATAGGGAAAAAGAGTAGGTCCTCCGATTTACAGTGACTGGGACGACATTCATAGGTTAGTGAAGTTCCTCCGTTTATTTTTCAACTGCACTTTGATATTTTCAGCATCTAAGACAGTGACATCTTCCATATGCTACAATGAGATAGTCATTTTAGAGCAGATTCTTATTTCATTGAGCTCTCACAGAGATGAAGTTTTAAGAGAACAAGCATTAGCTATGAGAGTTAAGTTTGAGAAGTATTAGGATGGCCTTCTAAACATGAACCCATTGCTAATCATTGCAAGTGTCTTTGACCCTAGGAATAAGATGCAGTTTGCATCTATTTGCTTTGACAAGCTATATGGTAAAGACCGTGCGGAGAGTAAGCATCTAAGATCCTCAATCAAGGAAACAATGAAGAGTCTGTATGAAGAGTATGCCAGCAAGCTAAGCATCTCTTCTCAAGCTGGTTCCAAGAGTGATAATATGGCTACTCCTGATTCTGAACAAGTAGGTCTTCTGTTTTTTGATTTGTCTGACGATGATGGGTATGATAGGGATGCTTTGTATCAAGAGATGGATAATAAAACTACAAATGAGGAAGCAAGTAGTGAGTTAGACATTTACTTGATGGAGAAAACCGTTCCACGTAATAAAAATCTCTTGGGAATGGATTATGATGTGCTAGCATGGTGGAAGCGTAATACTGTGAAGTTTCCTATTTTATCTGAGCTTGCCAAGGATGTGCTTGCCATTCAAGTGTCTTCTGTTGCTTCGGAGTTTGCATTCAGTACAAGTGGAAGGATTTTGGATCCATACCGAAGTTGCCTAGCACAACATATGATCGAAACATTACTTTGTTTACAACAGTGGCTAAAAACACACTAGATGCAACAAAGGTTGCAAACTTGGCGCAGATGATTGAAGAATTGGAGTTTTAAGACGCATTAGGTAATCCACTGATTCTGTTTTTTTTTATTATATTGGTTGTGGTTTGCTTTACAATGAGTTCTTGAAGTGTTTTTTCCCTTGTATAGCTCCTACGACTTCGGAACACCTTCAAATAGATGTGTGAACTGCTTCATATCTCTCATTCTCAATTTGCAGATTATTTTCTGTTCTACATTGTATGTTTAACATTATTTACTATGTTATGTTACTAGAACACTCTGTTTTTCTGCTTCATTTATGTTTGGTACACTTTGTCTTTATACTATGAATGAACACTTTGAGATTATGCAATAAATCGTTTCTGTTTTAGCTACATGTTTTGAATCATTGTTGCAGCAATCAAATGCATTTTATGGCTGTCATTTTGCATCATTTCAGGTTAAAACAGTTACAAATCGGGTTGGCTCGGATTGGATAATTCTGACCCGAATTACCCGACACCCGAATCGACTCGATTAATCACACTTCTCGGTTAGTTTCGACCCTATTTTCAAACCCAAAACTACCCGATACCAGATTAACCCGAACTGATCCGAACCAAACTAACTGAATTCGCAGCCCTACTGCAAAACGCAACATGTTACAAAAAACTTTCATCTCTTAACTTTGGTTCATCGAGCTGAATATCCAAGAGTGATTTTCAATCATCCATAGCATCATGTGTATCATCCAAGTCAAAAATATCCTATATTATACAAAATACAAATATTTTACGATGTAATTAATTGTTTTGCTAAAATATATTAAATTTTGAAACTTACAGCATCAAAGCTTTCTCTACCACGTTCAGTGGGATGATGATGAGAAGAACACGTAGTCGCAGAGCTCATGGTCACCAGAAACTTATTATTGTACTCTTCAAACAACATAGTCATTTTCCACCTCAAATGTTCCAATTTCATTTGACAAGTAACTGGATCAACCTCTTCGTAAAGACGTTTCAATAGCTTAAGTTTCATTCTAGGATTAAGAACAACATCAATTGCAAGAACAACATTGTAGTGCTCCGAATACTTATTGAGCATAGTATGCATTCTATTAGACATCTCTTTGATAAGCTCATCACTGTTTCTTGGTGGAACCGAATACCTAAAGTTAAGAGAACGACATAAGCAACAACATAACTTTTCCAGAACAAAGCACAACAAATTCAAAACTAAACGAGATCAAAACTTCAAAGCAATATTGTAGGAAAACAGAGAAGTTGCAGAGCCGTGAACAGTATCACTGCACTTGAGCGAATTAATCCGTTTAATCCTTTGTGCAAGATTTCAAGACGGTTTCACTATAGTGTTAACTCTGCTTCCCATTGAACTGTGCACTCAGCTGAAAGAAATAAAACTCTCAGCCACAAGAAAGAAGAATTAGGAGATTGAAGAAGATAAGTATACATCTATATCTCTATCTTTCTCCATATATCCCTCTAGAAGAAAACATATCCTCCTTAGATAGACAAGAACCGATTGGAGACTACCTCCTCTCTGCCACTTCTCATCCTTAATTGGACATTTAAGATGAACATAAAGATGGACGAATACTAGTGAAATGTAAAACGAGAATAACGTAATAGAAGACTTTGATCTATTTTGTAACTAAATTTGTAAGAATAAAACCAAATTTTCACAGCCATGAGAAACACAATTAAAGAAACATACCCAACAATCCTCCCCATGTTTCGACAAATTAAAAAGAAAGAAAAGAAAATAACTGTTGATGTCCTTACGACTTGAATCAACAGACTTAAGAGTTTTGCAAATCTTTCAAACAATAAACCAAAGCTTATTTTATAACCCTTAAGTGTTATGCTGAGGCTTTATATTTCACTTAATCGGCCAGCGACACTTACTTAGGTGTCTTATAAAAAATGTTTATTAACATACCCCCATTACATGACCACATCTCTGATCCTATAAACTTTAAGACATCCTTTATTAAATTAATACATTCCTTTGTTTGACCATTTGAACCCATATTTAAAATTGATGTAAAATTTTAGGTATGAAGCCCAGAATGAAATAATCTGATAAAAGCTGCAGTCCTAACTTTTTAGCTGTGTCCATGACAATATATCCACACAGCTTTTGGTCAAAGAATCAACCATATCCTTTCCAGACTTCACAAATACTAGTGATATCACTCCAGGTTTAACCCAAGTCGTACATAACTGATGTTCCTCATACTTTGTCGGTTTTGAGCTCATTATTACGGTTATATTTGGAGAATTCGTCTGTGTTTTATTGAGATTTCAGGTAAAAAACGTTCAGAGTTGGAATCATGCTTGAAGGTGGACTTTGGAGAAATTTGAAGTATTTTCTGATATTTTCCACGAGAGGAAGGATCGATCGATCAACACAAGGGTCGATCAGTGATTTCCAGACTTACTTTACACCGTCCCAGTGTAAAAATAAATCACAAGGAAGACATAAAAACGCATAACAAACAAAAAGAAGCAAAAAGAAATAGTCTTAAATAAAATGAAAGTAAACTGAAACAAAAGTAGGAAGTAGCTAAGAAGCTACTCAGAGCTCTCGCTATAGCGGCCGTCTGGTGCTCTGCGATGGCGAGGAACACATTAATTCATTGACCGATCATCCTCATCATCATCATACCGATATCCAGCAACATCTGGTCGGCTAGTAGATGCAGTAGGCATGAAGGCATGCTCATCACGATCAGTTACAGGTGCACTCATACAAAGAGACACTGGGATCCTCCTCAAAGCATTCCAGATGGTCCGCTTAATCGATCTCTTCCTCCTCTCATTCTCGACTTGCTACTCTCTAAACTGCTGGTCCGTGAAGTCCGGCGAGTATTGAGGTAATCCGAGTTCCTCCTCAGGAAACTTAGGAAGAAGAAACCCGGAAGGTTGAGTAGCTGGAGCTGGAGGTACGAACTGACTAGAAGTGGAAGCTTGAGCTCTCCTAGATCAGGCGTGTGGTGCGGCTTCCTTCTCCTTAAGCTTGCCGAAGATCTCAGGATGCGACAGATCTGGTCGGAACTCCATGTTCTCTCTGCAACTAACCGAAGTGATGTGAGGAGCTGGAAAGGTGACATACATAATCTGGGGAGTGTCATCGAAGAAAGTCCACTGCTTCTTCTCCAAAAGGTACCCAAATCTGGCCAAGGCAACTGTATCGATCAAATCGATCCTCTGCACAACCTCTGTCTGCCCGAGATCTAACCCATGAAACATGAAAATAGGTATCAGGACACTACCAATAGGCTCAATCACTCCCTTCCTCGGGTCACCTCTATATCTGCATTTGATCAGCTCATTGGCAAATAGGTACCCCAAGTTGATGTTCAAAGGAGGACCTGTAGCATAAGAAGGATCTTGGTAAATATGCGGTACCAATGGAGAGATGGCCTCGTGCAAGTACTCCAACTGAGATTTGGTTACACTACCTGACTCTTCCTTAGCTAGAATTGTCGACCCGATGTGCTTAGCAACATCCTAATAGCAGGATTCCTAATATAAGTAAGCTTTGAAGTTTTACCCTGATACCCATCACCAGACAACAAGTACCATAGTGCATTCTTCGGAGAAGAGTTCTTCGATGGTTTCTGGCCAACCGCATACTCCTCTATATCGGTACATGAGGTACTGAGCTTAGACATGACTGTGAGGATAAGCGAACATATGAAGATCGCATGTCGCTAAGAACTGTCTGACAACCTCCGGATACAGTGGATAAACATCAAACAGAACTTGGTCAGACCAAGATTATCCAGCAGCCGAGTAACATCTTCGAGGATCCCCATAATGTGCAATGTCTCACGGCACATGAACTTTGTCGGGATCAACGTGTTAGTCAGAAGTTGGTCATAGAAGCTTCCATGAAAGCTCTGTCACCCTTCTCCTTCCTTTATGTCCTTATACACTGATGTAGTTATGACAAAAGAAGGGGTATCCCTGCTTGCCATATTGTCAACAAAATATGTTTGTTCTGGTCTCGGCCATGGCAAACACTCACCAAGCTGTCCTTGTCTAGGTGCATCGTCATGTTGTTGCGACGACAGACCGCGCTGAAGATTCGAAGATACCCAGACCTTATTTGTAGGTTTCTTAGGATTAGAAGTTAATATTCGACCCTTCCACAATGAAAGAACATACACACAACCGGAAAAAATGAGTTTGTAACTGAGAAAATTCACAAGAGTTCGATATTCTAGGCGTACAAATGGTCATTGGTCCGATTGCTTATTCAATTAAACATGATCAACATCCAGCAATGCATCAATCGAACTATAATCATCAAAATCAAGCCGAAATTTTTTGAAATTCCTCTAGAAATTCTCCTTCAACCTAACAAGCAATCTCTAATGGAAATACAATGATCCAAACAGCAAGAGGGGGTCAAATTCATGTAAGAATGAGGTACATGCATCCGTTAATCGATGAAAATCAACAAGGAAGCAAGTTCCCCTTTTACCCAATTCAACCTCCAAAATCGGACAAAAAATTCGAATTTAGAGGACATAACTTTGCTAATCGAAGTTATGAACCACATAATCAGATAAATGATGAAATTCTAAGCGGATTAGGCTTTTGAATCGTCAAAACGGATGAAAAAACAAGAGAGAAATCCAGTTTTGAAAATTTTCAGAATATAGGTTTCGCGAATTGTAACCGTTCCGCGCGTTTAAGAAGACAAACCTGGGTCAAGGAACGATCGATCCTTATGTCGATCGATCGATTTGTGCTCTTGCAAGAAGAGAACGATCGATCCTTACCTTCTAAGTCGGGCAATGGATCGTGCGTAAACTCTTCTTAAAAGACTCGATCGTTCTATCATTTTCATTCCGTACTTTGGATCGTGCGGTCTTCTTGCTCGATCGATCCGCCTTTTCTATGTCGTGCTCTGGATCGTGTAGTCTTCTTGCTCGATTAGTCGGGCTATGCTTGTTTGGTTGGGCAACAGATCGTGCGGTCTTCTTGCTCGATCGATCTCTGAGTGCTCGGTCATGCTTTGGATCGTGCGTAAACCTGCTATGTGTGCTGATTGATCGATCATTGAGTGGATTGATCGATCAGTGCTTTCGACAGCTTCCTACTTTGAACAAAAACACAAAAACAAAAACGATATCAAATTAAAAAGAAAAACGAAAGACAAACTACTTAATAGTGGGTTGCCTCCCACTCAGCGCTTTTTTACAGTCATTAGCTTGACTCAGACGTCATTCAGATGGTAGAACTGCTTGAGTGAGGTTTGCTCACTCCTCAGACACTAATCTCCTCAATGATGAACTTCTTCAATTGTTCATCTTTCTTATGGATTGTCCTTCCTGAAGCATCCAGCAATGCAACAGTTCCATCGCGGCATATCTCCTTGACCGTGTAGACTCCACAAGTATCATAGCCAGGACTACATGCAAAAACTTTGATAACAAAACTATTAACATCATAGTTGCAGAATTTGTCAAGACGATAAAGGATACAAGTGTCTTGATGTTCAGCTGAGTCCCTCTCATGTTCACGGAACAACTCATACTTCTCATCACAGTCACTGTCTTCTTCATCATTTACTGCAACCTAAGTCAGTGATTCAATGCTCACTTGCTTTCCTCCATCATCTCGAATCCTCCCACATAAACAACTCAATGAAGCTCGAATAGTATATGAAACATCCTTGTCCATGTTCTGCAACGCGACTCTCTGACTTAGGAAGTCTAACTTAGCCCTAGCTGTGTTGAGGAATGGCCTTCTCAATAAGATCGGAACAACTCCTTCTCTTGCCATTTCAACAACCGTAAAGTCTGTAGGGATCTTGTAATTCCCAACCAGAAGAGTGAAGTCAACAAGTCTTCATCTAGGTACCTTGGAAGATGCATCTCCGAAAGAAACCGATGAGTGATGCTCCTGCATTAGCTCAATACCGAGTTTATGCATAGTCTCCAAAGAGATAACATTGATACTAGCTCCAGAATCACACAAGGCATTGCTGAAAACTAGTTGTCCAATCGGGCAAGGTACAATGAACTCTCCTTGATCTTCTATCTTCACAAGCTCCTTAGGGTATGGAACAGGAAGGTTGTACTTACTCTCAACTGAACTCCCTACTTTAGAATTTACCACATTGCAAGATTCCTTAGAATTCTTCTTAACCTTCCCAGGTAAAGCTCCTTGTGGTCGTCTAATAGCTTCAGCAGACTGAGCAACTTGGGTGTATAGCTTCTTGATATGCATGGAAACTGACTCAAACTTCCCATTCAGGTCATTGTAGATGTTGTCCATCTTAGCATTAAGCTCTCTGGTAGTCTTTTGTTACTCAAAAGAAAGATGCTGAATCAAGGCCTTAATCTCTTCGTTTGACGTTCCTGAAGGTGCTGTTTGAGGTTGTTGCTGCATTGGCGGTGGTACATAAGGCTTATACAGCCTTTGCCTGTTACTTTTTCCTACATTCGGAACAAACGGCTTCTGATTATTCCATCTCTGTCCTGAATTCTAGATGAATGGCTTTCCCTGAAATGGTGACCCTTGAGGCAGTGTGGATGCTGAAAAATGAACATCCCGAGGGTTCTCGACGTTAGTGCTCCTGTAGGAAAGGTAATTCGGGTTCTGTTCCATGTTCTGCCAGTTAACATAGTCGACCTCCCTTTGGTCTTCAGAACCAGCCGAATCATCTTGAACCTTAGCCACTTCTCAACTGTCCTCATCTTGATTCACACTTCTCTGATTACCCTGATTTGCTCGGATCAGGATATCCAACTTCTCATCAATGTCATCAATCCTTTGAATCTCCACACTGTTTACCTTCCTAGTCCGATCATATTCTAGACAATGACCACCAGAACTTGCAGCTAGGTTATTAATCAGAGTGAAGGCTTCATCCCTAGTGTTGGTCATAAAGTCTCCATTGCTCGCAACATTCAGGGAATTCTTGTACTCCCACTCGATTCCGCTATAGAAAGTGTTGAGAAGCAGCTCATCCGAGTACCCATGGTGTGAACAATCTCGTTGATACTCCTTGAAACGTTCCCATGCTTCATTCAGAGATTCCCCAGATCGTTGCTGAAACGATGAAATCTTGCTCCTGAGAGCTGCAGTCTTGGATTTTGTGTAGAACTGATCCCACGTGGTGAGTGGTCCTAAAGGTAGTGAATGTAACCACCTAGAAGCTCTGTCTGAGAGTGAATGATGGAAGAGCTTACACTTCACATAATCAGCAGGCACACCGTTAGAGCTAGTGGTACCACATATGTCTTCAAAATTCTCTATGTGATCCATAGGATTCTCCCATGGAAGTCCATTGAAGACATACTGCTTAACCAACCCAATAAGCTGAGGTTTGATCTCATAATCATTACTCTCAATCGCAGGAGGTCGAATAGTTGAGCGATTATGATAGTGGGTGTGTGGAGTGTCCATGTCACCTATTGCTCTGCGTTGAGCAGGCTCTAATGCTCTCCTAATCTTAGCCAACTCTCTCTGCAACTGCTGCACCATTGTGGCCATAACCTGCAGATCCTGTGCTTGATTCTCTGGAGGATTCATATTCCTAGCTCTTTGGTTTTCTCTTTCAACCCTCGCAAGCTCTTGATTGTCCAAGTTGAATAGGTGTTCTGAACCTTGACTTCTGGTCATACACCTGGAAAGGAACAAAAACGAACAAAAAGAAAAAAAACATAAGTAACGATATAGACTTGAAACTGTAAACAGAAAATCGAAAGGCAACTATTGGTTCTTCGGCAACGGCGCCAAAAACTTGATATCACGAGTTTTAACCCTATATCCTACTGCAAGTGCACAACAAACGTAATAGTACTTAGGGGTCAAATTCCTCAGAGAACCAGGTTACACTTTCGACTTATATCGAATTGCAAGCTATATCAATCAAAATTAGAGAAGTAATTACTAACAACTTAAACGCGAATAAAATCAAATAACTAAAGCAATCGGATGTCGGGTATTCATTCAAGAGTTAGAATTCTTGTCAGGGAAACTATTTAGGAACTAATCTAATCATATTCTCGGCTTGAACATAAATAAAGATAAATCAACTCTCGGTGAATATATCCCTTTACTAATAATCTAAAGGTCCTAACTCTCGTTGGTTTCAGATTACAAGTAGGCTTTATCGCTTAGGTTCAATTACCCACAACCCAACCTAGCATCAACTCTCGTTGGTAGTGAAGGAATTGCTCTTCTAATCTAGTTCTAGTTCCTAACAATCTTCTGGAAAGTTAACAACCTAAAATCATCGAATAGGTGATCAAACTAATCTATGCATTAAACTCAAGTATTAGATGGAGAATCATCTATTCATCAATCATATTTGTTCCCCAACATGAATTCTAAAACCCTAGAATCCCTAAATCCGATCTAAGATCTACTCAAACATAGAACAATGAATCAAGCAAATCATGATGAACTGAAACTGAAATTGCATTAATAAATAGAAACATGATTCATAAATTCTTCTCAAGTGTGAAGAGATCTTCTTCCTAGCTTATAAACTCTCAAAACTTTTGTAAAATTCGTTCTATAGGACCCAAAACAAGAGCTGAAAAATCGTGAAATTAGGTTTCTGCGAAGGGCATCGATCGATCGATCCTCGTGTGGATCAATCGATCCTTGGATATTGAGTCGATCTCTCAGAATCCAAGTCGTTCTTCAGATCATGCACATAATCCTTGTTAGAGCACTGATCAATCGATCCTTATGTTGATCGATCGGTCCTTCCTTTCGTGGAGAATACCGGAAAATATTTCAAACTTTTCCAAAGTCCACCTTCAAACATGATTCCAACTCTGATCGTTTTTTACCTGAAATCTCAATAAAACATAGACAAATTCCCCAAATATAACCGTAATAATGAGTTCAAAACCGACAAAATATGAGGAACATCAATGTATAGATAGGTTTTCTATAACAATGACAGATATTGTTTACATCTCCAAGGAAACAAATCATATATTTTCTCTGCGACGAAGTTTTGGGAACTACATATAAGGAAAGAATATGCAAACCATGGGCTCTAGATATATGATTTAAAGGACCCATACCGAGGCATGCTTTTCAAATGTGGGTTGCCAACCATGATAGACTTCCTACAAGGGACCGCCTACTTTTCTCGGGAATGAATGTTCCTCCGCAATGCTGCCTCTGTGGGACAATTGACGAATCGAGGGACTAATTTTTCCTGAAATGCATTACTGTGAAAGACTTTGGAAACTGATTCATGAGAGAATGATACTTCGCTTCTATCCTTTCTACTATTGGCAAGCATTCATGCAATGGCCCAACATGTCGGCACTGCGAGTCTTAAGCTTTTGAAGAAATTGGTCTCACAATCTTCAATAGATTAGCTGTGGGGAGAACACTACAAGACAGAACAATTCAAGAATTAATTCTCGCCAAAAAAATCACAAGAAGTTCGATTCCTTTATGTCACATTAGATGTAAACCTTAGGCTAATTTGACTTTTTTAGTACTTTGCTCTGGTTTTATCTTTTTTGGCAGATAATTGTAGTACATAAGTGTAAAGTTAACTTTTATATGTTTGATATTCACATCTTCGTAACAAAAAGGTATAAAACTGATTTTAATTGTTTGATATATAGTATGAGATTTCTTTGTCATGTAAAATCAACTTTGTCATGAGTAATATAAGAGCATACTCATCCCTCAAGAAACTCATTGAGTTTCTTAATAATAAAATATTAATATTTTAGTTATTATTTTAAATTAAAAAATTAATGTTCAATTACCCTTATGTACCTATAATAAAAGGTTATTAAAAGTTTTTTAACCAATAAACTATAATGTCTCTTAAAAATATTATTATTTTAGTAGTTGTAAATTATTTTAGATTATTATAATTTTAAGAATTTGATTAAAAAATCATCAATAGAGTTGTCAAAAAAAAAGTTAAAATTAGACTAAAAATATAATATATGATTTATTACATACCCTCATATGCAGTAGCATAGCTAAAAATAGATGAACTGCTGTTATAAAAATATAATAACTCCTACACTTCTTTTTCAATATTTGTCTTCAGTAGCTCATATAGTTTAACTGCTGTTTTGTCTGCAAGATATTGTATGTAATGATATTTGGTTTAATAGCTTTCGAAATCAATTTAACATATGTAAAGATAACTAGAAACTATAGTCTATACGTTACATGAAACGAAAATGGAGAAGTACTCCAAGCAAAACATGTCGATGATACAGAGAAGTAAGTACTCCAAGCAAAACATGTCGATGATTGGTTTTCTTATATAAATAATTAAATCTATAAAATCTGATTTATAACCCAATTCTAGACAAAAACTTTAAATTATTATTAACTAGAAGTATAGAATCAATGGTTATGGTAGAAATAATTGTAAATATGAACATTTAACCTTTACTTTGAAACGATAAGCAGTTAATAAACCAGTTATTGAAGGATTTAATTATAAATTGCCTACCAGAATTAAAATAATTAAAATTTGTATCATCCTCGTCGTTTATGGTTTGCTTGCTCCCTAAACACTACCTACTAAATTATTTTCTAAGATTCCTTAATTTACACACTTAAAGATGCAAACCATTAGGGTTACATTAACGGACTGTAATTATGGGCCTTGTGGGCTAAATGATATTTAACCTTCAATTATCGAAACATCACTCTCACTTTGATAGTGAGCAAGCAACTCTTCGCCTCAACTTTTTTGGATTGTAATCTGCATAGCAACTTAGATAGTAACATTTCCTTTCTTCTGGCTTAAAATAGTAACATTTCTATATCCATTATACATATTACTAACAACGAAATTAACAACGAAATTTCATTCAAAGAAGAAAACAAATAACTAACGACGAAATTAACTTTGGAAGTATAAATTTTACGTTGAGACACTCAATTTATTCCTAAACGCATGTTTTAAATCGCTGAAAGCAACGTTTGAACATGTAACAATAACTCTCTCGGTCGCGTTTCTTCTGCACCAAGTAGCGTCTGCGTTTGGCTTTGGCAGAGCCTTCCACTTGCAAACCTTTCCTCCTTCAATCTCAGCCGCCACAATCTCTCCGCCAGTCTCCGCCGCATCGTGGACATAAACCATATCTCCCACCGCGTTCAACGCGATCGATGTTAGTGGCCAATCAGAATCAATTCCTCTGAGTTTTTCCAAACACGCCTTAGGCATGGATCCGATTGATTCGAATTTCAAATTCATTGGTGATTCGTCAAATACAACAACTTCCCAGAGACGGATCTGTTACAATATGATTGTTCGGTGAGTCTTGCGGAGCCGGAATGTGAATAGAACCGTGGTCTTGGATGCAAGGCTGTTGATCCGTAAGGATTGGTGCACTCGGGGCACTTGGATCCTGAAGAGAAGTAGGCTGGGCGCTTGGAGCTCGAGGAGAAGGTTGGGGGGCGTTTGTAGTCCCCGAAGATTCACTCGTGGGGTCTTGAGGCCGAGGAGTACTTTGGGAGTTTGGAGCCGAGGATGAGTCTGCTACGCCTAGGTGGTGAAGGAGGAACTGTAAACTGTCAGACCTATCCATTACTGGTTCTGACAAATCACGGAGATCCTTCCAATTCCTTTCTCCATAGAATCCACGATCCTCAATGAATTTTACATCCCGAGTAACAAAAATCCTCCTAGAAACTGGATCATACCATTTGTATCCTTTTTGGGTGGATGAGTAACCTAGGAACATGCAGTTCTTGCTCTTGGCTTCAAGTTTGTTCCTAAGCTCTCCGGGCACTAAGACAAAACATACACAACCAAAGACACGTAAGTGATTCAATGGGGTTCGATTTTGTTTAATACCTTGTATGGAGACACATCTTGGAGAATTTTTGTTGGTGTCCAGTTAATGAGATAACATGCTGTCATGACTGCATCCCCCCCAATAAATTTTAGGGACATTCATATGAAACATAATGGATCTTGTAACTTCCATCAAGTGACGGTTTTTCCTCACTGCAACCCCATTTTGCTATGGGTTATAAGGGCAACTTGTTTGGTGTAAGATCCCTTGTTTGTTTAGATGCTCTTGGAAGGTTTTACTCATGTATTCGCCTCCATTATATGTCCTAAGTACCTTCAATTTTGAGTTAAAGTGATTAGTTACATAAGCCTCAAAATTTTTAAAGGCATCAAAGACTCTATCTTTTGATGGCATAAGGGTTATCCATGTATATTTCGACTTTTCATCTATGAATCTGACAAAATATTTATGGTGATCTCTAGAGGCACAAGGACAAGTCCAAACATCTGAATGCACAAGATCAAAACAATTTTCATAGATAGTAGAAGATAATTGATAAATTGATTTGCAATGTTTTCCAAAAATGCAAGTTTCACAATCAGTATTGTCAAACAAATGATTAGGCAACATAAGTTTCATAGCACGAAAATGAGGATGATTAACTCTAGCATGCCAAACACGATTACTAAGGCTTCCAACAGCTGAATTAGACACAACCGAACTAGTGCGACTATTCCAAGATAAGAACTTAGGATCTTCAATAATATAAAGTACATTTTGCATTTTCCCTTGTCCAAGCAAGCGTCCGGTATCAATATCCTGAAATTTCACATCGTTAGGTCTAAAGATAGCATAACAATTTAAGTCCAAAACAGCCCTCCTAACCGATAACAGATTCGAGGTAAACTCCGGCCCTAGGGTAAATGGCCTTCAGCCCTAGATTTCTTATCAAATAGATCTAGATTTCATACTCCACTAACCAATATCCTATTTCTATTTGCTATCACAACACTTCTCACAGCTGGTTCTATGTTACTAACTAACCCCTTATTACTAATCATATGATGAGAAACTCCAGAGTCAATAACCAAATGTTTAAAGAGAGTTCGAGTGTAATAGCAGATACCAGAATCCCTTAAGGATTTAAGAGAGTTGATTAGGGATTCAAGGTCGGATCTCTTTATGTCTCCATTGAACGAAGATGAGGATGCGGTCAACTGCTCTTAATCCTTGGAAGGGGCCGAAGGCGAGCCAAGCATATGCCCATGATCCGTCAAGATTTCGTGAGACAAGTTAGCCTTGGGATCCTTGAACCTTGATGGTTTGAGGTGTGGATAAAGCACCCAACATTTCTCTTTGGAGTGGCCTTTCTTCTTGCAGTAGTCACAAATGGGTTTTTTCCTCTCCTCAAACTTCTCTTGGGCCTTATTTGCGGTAACGAGACCCGAGCTTCCTTTTCCTTCAAACAACTCAATGGATCCTTGCTCTTTTTGGATTTGGGAGCAAACATCTTCAAGACTATGAAGGGATCTGGAGCTTGCGGCTGACCTAAGGATATGCTTCACAAGGTCCTTGTAATCTGGATTAAGATTCATCAAGAGGCTAAAGACCTAATCCTCTACGTTTCTTTCCCTAATTACCTTCGGATCCACGGAGAATGGCCTTAACATGTCAAGTTCTGCCCACAAATATCTAAACTTCCCAAAATATTCGGTGAACTTCATTTCCTCTTGAGAGAGGTTGGCTAAAGTCTTCTTCACTTCAAAAACCCTTGTGAGATTTGAGACATTCCCATAGACCTTCTTTGAGGTGTCCCACAACTCCTTAGCCATCTCACAATAGGAGTAAACCTCAAAGATTGGCGGATCTAGAGAGCTTTGGATGATAGACTTGACAGCTTGGTCCATTTGAAACCATTCATCATCCTCATCAAGAAGATCATCCTCATTCATGTCACTATAAAGAGATTCCCTTGGAGGCCTTTCCCTTACTGGCTCCAAAAACCCCTTCTTGTGCAAAGCGTGGTTTTCAATGTTCGAGGCTAAATTAGATAATTGACAGCCTTGAGTGTCACGGAGACCATAGGAGACTTAGCTTGGGTGAAATCCATTGCTTATATGAACAAAACTTCTTCACACCTTATCCTTGAGTATCAAAAGACCTGTAAGCTTGAAACTTGAGGAAATATCGTACCTTTGTAGAGAAGACTTGAAGTTCTTGCTTTGGAAAATGTCGAACAAGATAAGAGAAACCTGAGAAGATTAAGAGATTTAAAGAAGAAGAGATTGGCCGAGAATCATTGCTCTGATACCATGTTAGAATTAACACCAAAGATTAACTATACTTGCGGAAAATAAAGAGAAAATTAAGGGAGAATATTAGAGAAGACTCTTCTCTTCTTCTTACTTATGAAACATCTTACAATGAGTGTTTATATAGAATGAGATACAAGAGAGAAAAGACAAAGTAGAAAAAGAAAAAATAGGAAAAAAGAAAAATAGGAAAGGGAAAATAGGAAAAAAAAAAAGGAAAAAAAAAGAAAAATAGAATTGGAACCATATCTTAGGACAATCTATTTTTTTTTTTTTTCCAAACGGCTATGTTACCCTAAAACTCTTTCTCATTTGCTTCTAGAATAAGCGTTTTCTATGGTAAATGGACTCGACTAATAAGGTTAAGCTCTTCCAGGATCATCGCATTGGATGATTCCACGGCTTGTTTCCAAAGCGAGATCATTTTGGGGCTTGAGATCATTGGATTTGGTTATATAACAGTTAGTTCTTGATCTTGTTTGTCTGGAAACAAAAGAGCAGATAAAAAGTAAATGAGGAACACTTGTTTGTTATTAGCTTTGGTCAGCGATAGTTCTTTTCTTCAGGTAATATGATGTTCCAAAACTTGAAACATGCAAGAGTTATCTGAGCATCAAGAGTTGGTGTCAGAAAGATTTGGAATTTAAGGATTATCTAGAAATCGCGACTTCTACTCTCGTCCTCTCCACATGAGTATTTGCTCATCATCGAAAGATAGAAGCACACAAGGAACTAACTCCTGCTAAACGATAAGACATGAAAGAGAAAGGATTTTAGATTTATAGAGAAATATCGGATGATGAAATCTTGGCAACTGAAATATGAAAACCAAAATGGAGAGAACTAGAGGAAGGCTTGTCTTCCTAAAAAGCATGCTCGAAGGGGTGAAACTCTACAATTCCTAAGCTTAGTGAAAATTAATTGTTTATAGTTAAAAATGCTTTAAAAGTTGCCGTTTGAGTTCGTTCAAAGTATTTGCAACAAAGATTTAGAGCTCTGCAATGCATAGATGGGAAAATAACATTAACAAAACCTGAAAGATTCAGAGATCTTAAGCTTAGCGCCTATTTTCTTGTAATCACTTGGTTCCAGTCCAGGGCAGTCAACCTTCACTAGTGGACTCAGTTCGAAGGCATCCCTAACATCTATAACAAGCGACACGTAGACTCCATGGGTACTGTGGTCGTGTTCTTGAATGAGCTTCGGATAAACAGGAGCTGCTGGTTTCCACAGCATCAATGGGTACTGTTGCCGTGTTTGGTAGTTGTAATTTCTACCCCTGAAGAGGTACACAACACCTCCAACTCTATGAATGATCTATCCTCATGTATTTTCCTAGATCAGAGGTAAAGAAAAAACGTACAGAAAGTAAAAAAAGCTGGAAGAGTTGGTCCATCACTAATCCAACAGTTTAAAAGTACCTCCATTGGAGTTGCTTAATAAAAGTTCTTAACAATATAAAAACGAAAATAATAGAAAAGCATGAGAGAAGAGAGAAGAAGTTCTTAATGAACCAAATTAAGAACCTAAGTTTCTTAAATAAGAAACCTTATATATATGTGTCATCATTAAATTGGTCAACTTTTAAAATAAAATAAAATTTAAACAACAAATAAATTTTCATAAAAATAATAATATTTTAATGTTTTAGAACCTCAAATAAGCATCTTTTTTTACTCAATTTACAAAACATCTAGATTTTAAACAGCCAAAATCTTTCTACAGATTCTACCTTCAAGTCTCATGTGTATCTCCACTTAAAAAATGGTCCTAGTTCTACTAAAACAACTAATCTAAGAAACTAGTGGTTACTGAAAAAACTACAATCAAGAATTTAAACAAATACCTCAAGAACACAACACACATTATCCATATCCAAAGTGGGAACTCCTTTGCATCGAACCTTGCAAACGCGTCGTCTCTTCCAATGCGAATGTATCAGTTCCAACATATTATGTGTGAAACCATCTCTTCCTGTAAATACACTTAATCAATCCAGTATGTGAAATTTGGAACTTAGAACTCCAAAGTTATAAAGAAGTGGCGATTATGTGGCTTAACCAGCATCGATTTCTCCCACTTTTTTAATGCCTCTCCGAGAATTCCTTCTTTGTTCATCCCTTCCTTTGGATACCTACCAAACGGCAACAGTGCTGGCATTGCCACGTACTTTACTCCAGATTTTTCATGGTGGTGGATTGAAAGAATCGAACAACAGAATCTTCTTTTTTGAATTCTTCAATAGTGCTTTTCCTATCCACGGTCGCGGCATAGTCGGTGGCGCGAACGTCATAAAAGCCGGTTTGCGGATGCCTACTGCTGGCTTAGCCTTCAGTGTTTTAGAGTAACTGAACTGAAACTTGAATGGTGCGCCAGGAAGCTGGTAAGAGATGCTGGAATCGCCGATTACTATGGTGTGCTCGCCGTCCGAGGAAATGACTCCTTTAACCGGTTTGTAGTATCTGGTCCGGTGATGTAGAAGCTTTAGTTGTTAAAGCATTGGCTCGAGAAATTCGGATTTGAGTTAAGAAGAATTTTTTGAACGAGAAGAAAATTGAGACACAAGAGTTATAGAGTTCCTCACCGAGAAATTCGGCGAGTACATCTCTTTCGGATCGAAGTCCGGAATCCATTATAATTCTCTGTGTTCTTGATTCAGAGCTTAACTCTATTACAGTGGTGATTCAACGAGAATAGCAAAAAAAACCTATCTATAGAGGAAGATGAACCTGGACTATATCATGGTCAGATTCATTCTGCTATGGTATTGGGTCAAGCTTGGCCCAATATTAAACCGAACCGAAAGAAAAACATAGGCCGACACTGGTCATAGACCCGTTAAGAAAATTAATTGCTTAATGGGCTGCTGGCTCGGCCCACAGCCCATGAAATAAGCAACAAAACCAACACACTCCACCTTTGACGCTTCATTTCTTACGCGTGCTAACCCTAGCCGCTCTGTGATTCTCTCTCGACTCTTCCTCTCATCTTCTTGTCTCTTCTTCTTCTTCTTCCTACTTCTATATCAAGCGATTCTGAAACTCTTAAACTCTCAGAGCTCAACTCTAATTCCGAAAACACCATGTTCCTTCAAAGAAGCTCAAGAACGGTGGAAAAAACTTCAATATTCTCCTGCGATGGCTCAACTTCCCGGTAAGCTTCTTCGCCTTTAAGTTTTTCCTTTAGCTTTATGATACATGCAAGTGTAGATCTAGTCCTTTTCCTGACAGATCTGAAGGTTTGGTAACTTTTCTTCTTACCTGACCCATTTTTTTTTCTTTTTCGGTGAACTCGACGATGAGACTATAGTGGATCAAACCCGAGCAACAGGAAACCGGTAAGTAAGAAACCCTTCTACTTTTTCAACAGATTTCAGATTTACGAAGAAAGTAGTAGACTTTCTTCTTTTCTACCTTTTCTCTCTTAGATCTGACATTTTCCGTTCTTGTTGATACAGCTCTCGAACAACCATCATCACAACCGTTCATCTACCTTGCATGTAAGTTTCTGACCTTTCAGATCCTTGGTCTTAACCCATAGATTCAAGCTCTCAAATCTCTGATTTTCTTTTCTTCTTTAAATACCCTTGTGTTAGTGGTAGCGACTAACTCAAATAATCTTTCTTTCTGTTGAAGCTATGCAGGTTTCAACAGATCTGAGCTTTTCCGTCATTAGAACTACCTGACGGAAGCTCATGCGGCGCCTTTTAGGCTTCTTCCATCCTCAAAGACTGCATGCAACCTTTGAAATTCTCCGCGTATGACTTTCGTAAACATATTTGCTGGGTTGATCGATGTTTGTATTTTAGTGACCTTAACTCTTTTGTCTTCTGTCACTTCTCTGATGTAGTTGTATTTAACATGTATATCCTTTGTTCTTTCACTACACATTATGTTCTTCGATAGGTAGATAGCACTTTGTGAGTCACAGAATATTTCCACAGTTCCTGTACATAGTTTCATTTCTTGGCATATTCTCTGTATCCACACTGCTTCTCTGCTAGCTTCTGACAGTGCTATGTACTCAGATTCTGTTGTAGACAATGGCACCACTTTCTATAGTCTTGATCGCCAACGTATTGTGTTGTTTCCTATTGTGAAAACATACCCTGAAATTGATCTTCGTTTGTCTAAATCCGAGGCAAAATCTGCATCACAGTAGCCTTTAATTCTGAAGTCTGTGTCTTTCTTGAATGTTAGGATTGTTTTTGATGCTTCTGTTAGATATCGCATTATCCATTTGACTGCTAACCAGTGTGTTTTTCCTGTTTTGACATGTACCAACTGACAATGCCAATGGAATAAGCGAGGTCTGGACGAGACCCGACCATTGCGTACATCAGACTTCCTACTGCACTTGTATAAGGTATTTCTTCCATACCTTCTGTCTCAGTTTCTTCTTCGCCTGTTGAGATGCTCTTTAGCTTGAACTGAACCCCAAGAGGTGAAGAAACTGATCTGCTATCACTCATATACCCCAAGAGGATTTGATTGATGTAGATTTCTTGTGACAGCTTTATTGTGCTCTGCTTTCTGTCGCTAATAATGTTCATACCTAGTATTCGCCTTGCTGGTCCTAGGTCTTTCATTTCGAACTGTTTGCTGAGAAGTTGTTTTAGAGTCACAACCTGCTGTTTTTGTGTTGATGCAATAAGCATATCATCTACATATAGGAGTAGATATACCATATCATCAATTGTTTTTCCTTTGAACTACACACATGGATCATATTCACTCTTTTGAAAATGTTGTTTACTCATGAACTTATTGAACTTTGCATTCCATTCTCTCGGTGACTGCTTTAGTCCATATAGAGATTTCTTAAGTAATCAGACTTTTCCTTCTTTGCTTTTTACCTCATAACCTTCTGGTTGATTCATGTAGATTTCTTCTTGCAATGAAAAACTGTTTTTACATCCATCTGCTCTAGTTCCATGTTCCAATTTGAAATTGTAGCTAAGAGAATCCTAATTGAAATGTGCTTAACTACTAGTGCAAAAATATCATTATAATCTACTCCTTTAACCTGAGCATAACCCTTAGTAACCAATCTGTTTTTAAATCTTGGTTTTTCAATTCCTGGTATGCCTAGTTTTAACTTGAATAGCCATCTGCATCCAATTACCTTTTTATTTTGAGGTTTGTCGACTAGGATCCATGTGTTATTTCTGATAAGGGAATCCATTTCCTCATCAGCTACATTTCTCCATTTTTCTCTGTTTTTGCTATGCATTGCTTCTGTATAAGTTTTAGGTTCTTCAAGTTCTATTTCCTCAGAGCTTGATAGTGCAAAGGCAACTAGGTATGCTTCTTTAAACCTAGATGGAGGTCTTATATCAGTTAATAGGTAGTCATCCAAATTAGTCTCCTCATTTTCTGAATTTCCAGAGTCTAAGCGACTTTCTTCTTCACTTATCCCTTCTGGAATGTACTCAGGACTTGCTCCATCTGACCCAGCTATACCTTTAGATGATCTTCCTCACCCAGTATATCTTATAGGTTTACTCTGAAAGTCACTCTTTTCTCGGGTTTTCTCTCATTGTTTCTTTGATCAGCCTTAGGTTTCTGTTCTTCTGACATAGAGTCTTTGTAAAGCTTATCTTCTTTAAAGACCACTTCTCTGCTTATTACCAATTTTCCTTCTTCGATTAGCCAAACCCTGTAGCCCTTAGTTTTTGTTCCATAGCCAACAAAAACTCCCTTTAAATCTCTAGGACTTAGCTTGTCTTGAGTGGTGTGAACGTAAGCTATACACCCGAAACTCCTTAGGTGATTGTACTTAGGTTTAGATTTAGGCCACACTTCCTCTGGTACATCAAAATTAATTGATGCTGCTGGTGATATGTTTATGATATAAACCGCTGTGTTTGCTGCTTCTGCCCAAAATTCCCCACCTAGGCCAGATTCTGATAGCATACTTCTCACTTTCTCCATTATTGTTCTGTTCATCCTTTCCGATACCCCATTTTGCTGTGGTGTATAAGCACAAGTTTTGTGTCTTTATTCTCAATTACGATCTTGCCAACTCCCTTGACTAAGTAGTATGAGTTGTTTCCCATGTAGACTTTGTTTCCTTCGAATTTTACTAGATCAGTAATTACATCCTTTCTAGGTGTTATGTGAAAAGTACACCCTGAATCCATTACTCATTCCTCAATAGTTGCAATTAGACTTGCAGTGTAGGCTAAACTCTCTGAATCTATTGCTGCAAAATTTGCTGATTCCTTTCCTTTCCCATTCTTCTTTTGTGGGCAATCATGTTTCCAGTGATTTTCATCTCCACATATCCAACAAGTCATGATTTCTTCATTGTTCTGTCTCGGCCTAGACTTAGACTTTCCTTTGCTCTTTGATCTGCCTCTGTTCTTTCCAGAACCTTTTACATTCCTTCTTTCTGTTCTACCTCTGCCATCAACAGTCAAACCTTCTAAATGTGTTTTCTTCCTTAATAACCCCTTTTTCCTTAGGTTTGATTTCATTCCATAGGCTCCTGTTATTACATCATCCATGGTTAAGGTGTCTTTAGCAATTCCGAACTGTAGAGTATGAGTAAGCGGATCATATTGAGGTGGCAAACTGTTTAACAATGCTATTGCTTGATCCTCATCTTGGATGGTGACTTTTAAACTTTCTAAGTCGCCAATTAACTTTAAAAAGATGTAAAGATTTTCTTCAATAGATTTGTCTTCATCCATTCTGTATAATGAGAACTGTCTCTTCAGATAGACTTTGTTAACCTTTGTCTTTGTTTGGTAATCTCGTTCTAGGGCTTTCCATTGTGAACACAGTAGGTTCATTCATTATTTTCCTCAATACCGAGTTAGATAGGCATTGCCCGAGCAGGCTCCTTGCTCTTCGATCTTTTAGCTCCCATTGAGGATCCTTTGAAATTAGCTTGCCTATCTTGATCTCTTTTCATGTTTCTTTGTCTGTCACAAATACTTCCTCCATAGGTTATACTTCTTAATGATCTTTCTCAAGAACTATGAGAAGACCATGAATCTCAAACTGTCCCAGCATTCTATATTTCCATAATCCGAAATCTCCTTTACCATCGACTTTCTCTACCTCAAACTTTCTTGAGATGACTTCCATGCTTGAAACTTTTGAATGCTTTTGACAAATGTGTTTAGCGTTTCTATTTTCTTGACAATCAAGCAAATACTAATGCTTTTTGTATTTTCTTGCGAACAACAACACCACCGTTGATCTTCCAGTCTCCTTCACGTCTCTGAGAGAAGAAGATGAGGAGCTGCGACAACCCTTCTACAGGCAAGTCTCCTTTTTTTACCTCCTTCTTTATTAACTCTGAGCTTAATGCTGCTTAAACTTTCTTCAACGCAGGCTCTGATACCACTTGTTAAAGCATTGGCTCGAGAAATTCAGATTTGAGTTAAGAAGGATTTTTTTCGAACGAGAAGAAAATTGAGACACGAGAGCTATAGAGTTCCTCACCGAGAAATTCGGCGAGTATATCTCTCTTCGAAGTCCGGAATCCATTGTAATTCTCTGTGTTCTTGACTCAGAGCTTAACTCTATTACAATGGTGATTCAACGAGAATAGCAAAAAAAAGCCTATCTACAGAGGAAGATGAACCTGGGACTATATCATGGTCAGATTCATTCTGCTATGGTATTGGGTCGAGCTTGGCCCAATATTAAACCGAACCGAAAGAAAAACTTGGGCCGACGCTGGTCATAGACCCGTTAAGCAAATTAATTGCTTAATGGGCTGCTGGCTCGACCCATAGCCCATGAAATAAGCAAGAAAACCAACATTAGCGCTGAATTTGATTGCGGCTTCGGCTGTTTTTCAGTTTGTTGGTTAGTTCTTGGATTACGATTTCTACGCGATGGTGAGTATTTGGGAATCGGTATCGGCGGAGCTGGCCGGAAAGTTACGGCAGATAAATCCATCATTGGTGGTGTCGAAGGAAGTGAGAAGAAGAGATTAATGTCGCGTAGTGATGCTACAATCGCCATTGATAATTAAATAACCAAAAGGAAAAATGGGTGTGATTGGCCCATATATTTGTGGGGCGCAATTTGAGAAGAGAGAGAAATACAGTATTTTCCACCAATCAACAATTTTTGTTACTTTTTGCAGATTTTTTTTTAAAAATCGGATTTGTCCAGAGGATAGAAGCTTGGACCATGGTTCAAAAATTTCACAACTTTTACCCAACAGATTTTATCAAAAACCACAAATAAATAATATTTATTTATTTATTTTTCTTTTAAAATTAATTTTTAGTTAATTTTTATGCCTATAAATAGTATAACAACCACATTTCTTAAAAACATAAAACACCCAACAAATTCTCCAACAACTATCATCTTCAACTACATATTAAGGTATGTTCATTAATTATCTTATCTACATGAATAATAAAATCTTAGTTATATTAGTAATATATATTAAATTATATTTCACTATTAATAAGAAAACATATTAGTAATTAGTATATGTTTATGTGTTATTAGACACAAAATAATTTATAGTTGAATGTAACAAATTTATTATAATATAACTAAAATAACATGTTTATTCATGATTACAATATCAAACATAATATTTAAAATTTAGTCAAATATTATATAGTATAATTGATAAATTTTGTACATTACAAAATTCTGATTTTGTAAAGTGTTAAGAAGTGGTGCTTTGTTGAAAAAATAAATAAATAAAGTTAAATGTTACAAAATATATATAATTATTATAGGAAATTTATGGATACATATTATAAAATATAAATCTATTATAATTAAGTAATGACCAAAAAAGCTAAACTAAGAAATAAATATTTAGTTATTTTTTCCATAAAAATTAATTATTTTGGCGTATCTATTGAATAATGAAAGTAATTTAATGTTTTTCAAGATATGTTTTGTAACTATATAAATATGGTTTTTATGTAGTACACTATTAAATCGTAAAGTTTATTAATTTATATATTTTAATATTATTTTAGTAAAATGTTTCGTTTTGAAATGTTGTCGGTAAAAATTGTAATTTTTTGTATCAACCATATGAACGAATTATTATCAAATATCATAAATTGATAGATTAGAAAATTTTAAATTTGTTAAGACGTTCGTTTAAGCGTATCATAAAGTTTTATTTATTTTAGTTCAAGTTAAATATTTTAGTTTTGTAACTTTTTATATTATTATACTAATATTTTTTATGAAATTGTAGATATGTCATCTAACCGTCAAAGAAATACAAATAATTCAAGGAGACCAAGTTAAACTTATCCTACATAAACTTTAGCTCCTCCAACAGAAACAACCATACGGGTAAATAACTCGACAGTTATGGTTATGTTTTTAACATCTTTGATATAATAAGTAACATTATATATACGGAAAATTGTATAACAATGACAAATATAAATGGAATTACGAGCAAGAAAAAACATTGATTAAATTATTCGATGAAGCACTTGCTATGAGTGATTACACACTGAAGAATCCTACTATTTTTGGTAGAGTGTATATGGTTGACAAGTTCAACCGAGCATTTAACCTAAATATAAATATGCTTCATAGGGATTATGATTAATGCGTGATTATGATTCATAGGGATGCAGATTAACGAAGAGTTTAAAACGTAAACCCCCTATTCTGGAATATAATGGAAAAAATTCTTGTATTACATGATGTCGAATCACAATCTCATAATTTTGTGCGCTAAAGACGAGAATAATTGAGCAACCAACGTGGAGTTGATGTAGAAGGATATGATGTTTCAGACACCGATAGTGGTGATAACCCACAAACACAAGTGTCTGAAATGCAAGAAGATGAAGACGTGAATCGTGTAACAATTGATGATGATACACTTCCTTCTCGTAGAGGACAACAACACGAGAGAATTAACTTACAATCAAGTGGTAGACGTGGGGAAAATTCACAGAGCGGTATCACTCGAGACTCTATTGGAAGTGGTTCACGTCAAAAGTAGAAGACAATCATTTTAGAGCACGATACAAGACACCATTGCAGGCTATAGAGAGTTTCAACGACAAAATCTCCAACAACTTTCCCCAGGTGGTTTTGACCAAGATGATTACGATGAATTCAAAAAGGCAGAAGCAATATTCAATAATCTAAACCTTCTGAAGCACACAAGATTTTATTGGGCATGCATCAACTGCCTTAAAGAGCAAGTGTGGTGGCGTAGATATTTCATTGACATAGAAAGAGGCTCAAATGAGGGTAAAATAGAATGTCTAGAAGCTTTAACTAGTACAAAACGAAACAATGAAGATGGGGAAAAGCTATTAGGCTCAAGTCCTTAGTTTGGTAGTCCTTCATCCTTTAGTCCACCGATAGGTTGGACTCCTAGATTTCAAAAACGGGGCACACTAACAAGAACTCAACAATTCGATACACCACCGAATGCTCCACAATGGCGCACACAACCTTACTTTCAGCAATGGGGCATACAACCTCGTTTTCAACATTTCGGTACACCAGCAAATGCCCCACAAGGGGGGGGGGGAGCCATTTTATGCACGATAACAAACACATAATTTTAATAAGGTGGTCCGGGAACGACTCCAACAAATGTTTAGTATGGTTTTTCAGTTGGAGGTCAAGAAGAAAATTTAATAAATACTCAACATGGAGTTTTAGACGGTACATCAATATAAACTGATCACCAATCACTTGGTCTTGGTTTTACAAATTACTTTGGAGCCGGACAAAGGACCTAAACTCCTAGACCATGAGGCCTTATTAATATTTGGGAACTCCAGATACAAATCAGAAAAGTGATATAGGAGATGAATAGTAGTTTATGATGACTATGTTTGTCGATTTCCTTAGTGTTATGAAATAACTTATGTTTCAAAATGTTGATTCTAAAGTATTTATGTAAAACTTGATGTAAAATTATATTTTATTAACGATGCATATGATTTTGTTGTGCTACATTTCAAGCATTTCATATATGTCAATTACGGTTACATGATATCAATAATCTAAGTCACGAAGAGAGAATTTTTGAATTGTGGCATTTGGAAAATGAAGAGTTTGAGGAGTTAGTAATTCAACCAATTTTGACTTATTATGTTCGATATTTACATAGAGCACCAGTGCAAACTAATCGAGGTTTAGGATGAATGAATATTCCACGTCGACTCCAACAAGACAATGCTGCTTGTCTTCAGTTATTATGAATGTCACTACCATGTTTCACAACATTGTGTACTATACTGCAATCAAATTACGGTCTACAACAAACATCAAATATGGGCATTGAGGAAAGTGTGGCTATATTTCTTCGAATTATTGGGCACAATGAGGTACAAAGAGATGTTGGCTTAAGATTTGGACGAAATCAAGAGACGGTGAATAGAAATTTTTTTGAAGTTTTGACAGCGATTGAAAGACTTGCATACAATTATATAAATACTCCAACGCGACAAGAATTACA
>JAKUCM010004277.1:0-146520 GCA_023374145.1 Lepidium sativum | reverse complement strand
ACTCTCAACGGGAGGGGACTCTCAAAACTGCACATCTTGGTTTCAATCAAAAAACCTATTGTTCAACCCCACCATCTCGCTTTTCAGACTTTCAAATTTCTCATCATTCTTCTTCTCATCCTCTTCGAACTTTAACATCAATCCTTCGAACATGAACTTTATGGTCGTCTACTTCTTCTGTATGGATGACTGAATCTTATCCATAATCTTCTTCTTCATGAAGGACTTGAAGGAAATGTTCATGGTGTTCGTCCTCTCAACCTCCTTCAACTTCTTCTCCTTATTATTGTTTGGTGATGGCTTTTTCTTCCATAACGGAACCTGCGTTTCCGCTATAACCACTCCTTATAAAAAGAGATAATACAATATTACAAACCTACAACATAACTTTTCACAAAACCTACATGTCCTACAACATACCTATATAACATGTATCAAAACCTACATATCATACCAAAACCTACATATCAAACCAAAACCTACATATCATGTCACAACCCTACTTAATGTGTCACAAACCTACATAACATGTCACAAACCTACATAACAGAAATAAATAACATTACAAAACCTACATAACATGTTACCTTCCTTAAATTTAGAAAAAAGCTGTACTTTTTAAAAATAGATACAATTATTATTAGTTTTAAACTGTAGAAGTGATATGAAACCTTGAGAGACAAATACAAATGCAAGAGGTTATCACAAGAATTTTTTTTGGATTTGATCGTTTACATTCAAAAACTCGTTGGTAAACAATATACTTATTTTAATATCAATTTTTACTTTATTTGAAATTAATATTCTAAGTGACCATGTGAATCAGATACTTATTTCATAAGCATGCATCTCTCGTCATCATCACGGCGAAAAGCGAAGAGAAAAATACCAATTTCACCGATTTCTTTTCTGGCGGTCTCCACGGCATAGTGAGAAGAATTTCTCTGTGATTTCCTTTGTATCAATGGCTTTATTGGTGGTATCACTGCTGTTTGAGGTTAGGGTTTCTCGTGGTGATAAGTTTCCAGATCTAGATATGGTGTGGAATGTATTTGGCTTTGTGTCTGAATCTCCAACTCTTCCCCCATCGATCCCTTATTTCCCTGGTCGTTATTAGAGGCTCATGCCCATGATTGAGGAGAGAAGAAGCTTTTGGCCAAGATCTGTCCCTTGTAAGATCGTTGGTGTTTAGTTGTTTTGGGATCTCAATCTTTGGTCTTAGCTAGCTTTAAGGTACATCTTTGCTCTTTGCATTTCCTCTCCGTTAGTCTTTCTTCTCTGCTCGTGGTTACCTCCAAATATGGGTTTTTCTTGTTGTTTACCATATGGGGTAAGGTTTTGTTGTTGAGTCATCTATAAGCTTTTTTTTTAGGTTCTTTGGAGCTTTGTGTGAGAGTTATAAGCGCAACTGTTGTTTTGATTTTCTTTTCTTCTCTTGAGAGGAGGTCACCAATTTCTGACTGTAGATGGTGGAAATTGGGTTGATGAGTGTCCGCGTGTAAGAGTGGTTGATCCTCCTTGACTTGTCTCAAGCTGATATTCAAGGTCCTCTCCTTGTCCCCTGGTTTATGGGTGAGTTTTTGTGTAGCTTTGCTTTGGTGTGATGGAAGAGGTTTATGTATCTCTGGTCTTTGTGGTTCTTCTTTTCAATTATGACGGTGTTGATTTTGGTTTGACAACTATGTGGCATTTTGGTCTTATTGGTGTTATCCAACGCTAAACAAGTTACATGTGGGACGTCTAGTAACTCTGCTTGGACTAGTAGTTGAGTTTTAATGTTTGATCTTTTATGTTTTTAAAGCGTGCTCTTTTCGTTGAGTTTCATCCCTTTTAGAATTTGTCCTTGTTACTGTTTCCGGAGATCCTTCATCTTCAAGCTTAGATTTCTCTTTTTTTGGCTTATGTTTCTGGTGCCATTTTGTTGTGCATGCGGCTTGTGGTTTGTAACGTTGATATTATACCTTGTTTGTTAATGTATGCAATCTGTCAGATGACCCAAAAAACGACTATTTGAAAATGATATTTCTTCATTTAGAATGATTGTTTGAAAAAACTTTTTCAAATAGACTTATTCATGTCGTTTTATTCATGATCGTTTAGGATTGTTTGAAATTTATTGACAATAATCTTTGTTTAAATTAATAATAAGTGATAATATGATTTCTTCCATAATTTTTGTATCATATAGGAGAAGTTTACCAAGACAAACCAAAATTCACACACATATATATATATATATATATATATAATAATAATATAATAAAATCTGAAACAAGTATATATGGCAACCATTTACAACCAAATCACATATGTTATGGATATATTGTAAACTAATAATACAATTTATCACATTAAAAATGTGGTCATTTTCTAGTATGCCAACATTATTGTAAAAACAAGAGAAACAAATAATTGTGTATTTATATATTATTTATTCAAACTATATGTTATATATATATATAAACTATTTTTTTCCCGTCTGAAATTATTTTATTAAAAAAGCCTAATGACAAGGCTAAAACTCTGTAAACATAGCACATAGTGGCTAAACCAGCTACAGCTTGAGGAAGAGAGAAATCAGTAATAAGAATTACAATCCATCTTTCCGCTCAGTAGACCTCACAAACAATCACGTGTGATGATGCACTGCATCCATGGAGGATGCGGATGACCCTTCGCGAGGTAAGACCTGACGCGTACGTATATTATAATTGTAAACAAAACATTTTTTGGTAATCCGTTCGTTTTCAAACAGCTTTTTTTTTAACTTCTTTTTTTCCAAAAACGGTGTTTTCAATTGGGTCATTTCTAAATATCGATAAAAGTTATTCAATGTATTATGAGGTAAAGTGATGATATGTCCGACAACTCTAAAAAGACAGAAGAATTCAAACCTATAGCTTTTGTTCAATTCTATAGCTTTTGTTCTAGAAGAATTTGAACAATAAATCATTCTCGTATGAGTTTTATCATCTCAACATCAAACCGTATTACATATCCAATTCACATTAAATATATATATCTCCACAACTACTCATATAATTATATAACCCACATTTTGATCTAAAATAATTGTATAATCCACTCCATGCTTAAATGTTTGTACTAAGAATCGAAATAACTTTATGGTATACATTAATGACAAGAAAAAATTAGTATTAATTATGAGTTAGAGAGTAGTTAGAAATCAATGGGATATATTGGTGATAAGATATATAAGTTGGTTTACTTATTTGTTGATAGAGTTTGTTAGGATATTTTTAATTGATTCATTCTTATCTTGTAACCATTTGCTCTATATATACTCTTGAAGAGTCATTCAATAAAACTAAGAAAGTTGAATACTTAATTCTACATGGTATTACAGCCAATCTAGGGCAAATTTTCGTACAAATTTTTTTTTTGTTTTTCTTTTCGTTATGGCCGACGGCAGTGCTGTCCCAAAACCGGTGGTGGCTGTGTCACCATATGTGTTATCAAGTTCTGATAATGCAGGAGCTTTGATCTCTCCAATTCAGTTGAATGGGGAAAATTACAATGAATGGTCAACAAAGATGATGGATGCTCTACAGGCTAAACGAAAACTAGGTTTTGTTACTCGGATACTCAAGAAACCAGCTGTGGATAATCCTGAGTTTGAGGATTGGCAGACAGTGAATTCTATGATCGTGGGTTGGTTAAGAGCATCGATTGAACCTCGGGCTAAGTCTACGATCATCTTTATCTCCAATGCATATCAACTGTGGACAGAGCTCAAAGAACGTTTTTCTGTTAATAACACAATTCAAGTGCATCAAATCAAAGCACAGTTGGCTTCTTGTCGTCAGAATGGTTATTCTGTCCTTGAGTATTACGGGAAGCTTTGCAATATATGGGAGGAGCTACAGACTTATTGTATGTTACCTTCATGTACATGTGGTGCATTGAAGCAAATTTCTTCTGAAAGGGAGGAAGAAAAACTACATCAATTTGTCATGGGATTAGATGATGCTCGCTATGGTTCTTTGTGTACGACTATTCTCGGATTAGATCATTTGCCTTCACTTGGTGAAGCATATTCTCGTGTAGTTCACGAGGAACAGAGACTGCTCTCATCTTTAGAGCGCGAACAACAAAGTGGAGTTGGTTTTCTCTCTCGTGGAAACTTTCAGGACAAATCTAGTTTGGATAGTGGTTATGGAAATTCTTCGGACTTGTCGATATTAAAGAAGAAGCAGTTGACTTGTTCCAATTGTGGTCGTAGTGGACATGAGAAATCAGGTTGTTGGCATCTAGTAGGTTTTCCAGATTGGTGGATCGAGAGGGCTGGAAAAAACGATCGTGGCAAAGGTAGTGGACGTGGTAATGGACGCAGGTCCGGTAAAGAGAAGACACCAATGGTTGTTGCACACAGTACGAGTTCAAACTCATCCACGTTTCCAGAGCTAACCCCTGATCAATGGCAGATGTTGCAACAACTACTCACGACTAAGGCTGCTTCTCCGTCTCAGAATAAGTTGTCCGGTAAGCACTCCCTCGGTGATGTGATTGTGGATACTGGAGCTTCATATCACATGATTTGGAATCTCACACTCTTGTGTGATTTGCAACAAATAGCTCCATGTGTTGTCGGTTCGCGGATGGTAGCAAAACATTTGCAGTAAACATTGGAAGTTTTCCACTGTAAAACTCTATAACATTGTCTAAAGTGTTATATGTTTTATCGTTGAATTGCACTCTTGTCTCTGTTGCTAAGTTGTTAAAGCAGACACGTTGTGTGGCCATGTTTACTGATGTCATTTGTGTATTGCAGGACCGTTTCACGAGGACCCTGATTGGAGCCGGTGAAGAACGTTATGTGGTATACTACTTTACACACGATGCTGTCAGGTTGAATTCTGCGATTCCAAGTACTTTTGACTCCCAAGTTTGGCATAAGAGACTTGGTCATGCTTCCTTTTCGGCACTTTCACACTTACCGTTGTTTTCTAGTTCGTCTCCTTTTAATTCTAAGTCTTGTGATATTTGTTTGCGGGCAAAACAAACAAGAGATGTATTTTCAGAAAGTAATAATAAAGCAATTGAATCGTTTTCTTTAATTCATTGTGATGTGTGGGTCCTTATCAGACAGCAAGCTCTAGTAGAGCAGTTTATTTTTTTACTATAGTTGATGATTACTCGTGTGCAGTATGGACATACTTGTTAGAAAAATCAGAGGTTAAACAAGTTCTCCAATAGTTCATCGTCTATGCTCAAAAACAATTTTGTAAAACAGTAAAAATCGTTCGCAGTGATATTGGTTTGGAGTTCATGTGTATAGGTTCCTTATTTCGTGAGAATGGTATTGTTCACCAGACTTCATGTGTTTACACGCCACAACAAAATGGTCATGTAGAACGAAAGCATCATCGCATTTTAAATATGGCGAGAGCACTACTCTTTTAAGTTTCTTTGCCAATTAGTTTTTGGGGAGAAGTTGTCCTAACCGTAGCTCACTGGATTAATATGACTCCATCTTCGATCCTTAAAGGTTTGTCGCCTTATGAGTTATTGTATGGTGCTAAACCCGATTACACGAGGCTTCGGGTGTTTGGTTCCGAATGTTTTGCTCATCGGATCTCGCGTGATCGAGACAAGTTTATTGAGCGAAGCAAGCATTGCATCTTTGGTGGGTATCCTTTTGGACAAAAAGGTTGGAAGTTGTTTGATATTGATACAAACATGTTCTTTGTTTCGAGGGATGTTGTGTTTAGGGAGGATATGTTTCCTTTTTCTACTGCAAGGTCTTATGCTCCGGTTCCTTTGGACACAGTTACTACAACCATAGATTCAGATTGGGTTGCATCTGATGCACTTCAGGGATCGATAACCTCACCTTGAACTTTTGATGATAGGGGGAGCATGATGAATACACCTTCTTCGGATGGCGTTGAGTTACCAGTCGTGGACAGCAACTATGATACTTTGCCACCCGTTGGTGATTTGTCGCAGTCTTCATCAACTGTGGATTCGTCAGCCGAAGACAACACTTTGTCTAGTGTCTCTGCAACAGAACCTCCACGTCGAAGTTCTCGATCAACAAAGCCATCAGTTAAATTACAAGATTATGTTCAGTACAGTGCAAAGTGTAAAGTAGATACCCCTGATTCTCAATTGGTTTCTTCAACTCCTTTAACAGTCCAAGGTACTACTTTTTATATCCCTTGACAGATTATATTTCCGATGCAAAATTTTCTGCGAATCAAAGGGAATATTTGGCGGTGATATCCGAAAATAAGGAGCCATAACACTTTGCTGAGACTGTTAAGATCGATGTCTGGAATAAGGCAGTGACTAAGGAAATTGTTGCTCTAGAAGATCATTATACTTGGGAAATTTGTGAGTTAGCTCAAGGACGTGTGGCACCTTGTTCTCAATGGGTTTATAAAACCAAATACAATGCTGATGGTACCGTGGAACGTCATAAGACTCGTTTAGTCGTTACGGGAAACGATCAAGTTGAAGGTGAAGACTACTCAGAGACGTTTGCGCCTGTCGTCAAAATGACAATTGTCCGATCTCTTTTGTGTCTTGTTGCAGCTTGTGATTGGGATGTTTTTCAGATGGATGTAAACAACGCTTTTCTTCATGGTGATCTTGACGAAGAAGTATTCATGAAACTACCACTAGGCTTTCGTCACTCTCATCCTAACAAAGTTTGTCGCTTACATAAGTCTACGTATGGTCTTAAGCAAGCTCCACGTTGTTGGTTCAAGAAGTTGTCTGATGCTTTGCTTAAGTTTGGTTTTACTCAATCTTATGATGACTATTCCTTTTTCTCTTACACCAAAAACGGAATGGAGATTAGAGTTCTAGTTTACGTTGATGATTTGTTGATATGTGGCAGTGACAGTCATATGGTGCAAGGCTTCACAAATTATCTTAGCAAGTGTTTTTCGATGAAAGATCTAGGGAAGTTGAAGTACTTTCTCAGAATTGAGGTAGGTCGTGGTTTGTATGGAATATATCTAACTCAGTGTAAGTACGCCTTAGATATTATCTCGGTTAGTGGTTCCTTAGGATGCAAACCAACGGTAACACCATTGGAGCAAAATCATCGTTTGGCAAGTGATGATGGCCCTCTCATGTCTGATCCGACAAAGTATCATCGGTTGGTTGGTCGTCTTATATATCTCTTGAACACGAGACCAGATTTATGTTACTCTGTTCATGTCTTTTCTCAGTTCATGCAGTTTCCTCGTGAAACTCATTAGGAAGCTGCTCAGCGGGTTGTTCGTTAGTTGAAGGGTTCTCCAGGTGGGGGTATCTTGTTAAGTTCATATAAGGACTTATCGCTCTCTGTGTATTGTGATTCAGATTGGGCAGCATGTCCTTTGACCAGACGGTCCCTTAGTGCTTATGTTGTTTAACTTGGGAATTCACCGGTATCATGGAAAACCAAGAAGCAGGACATAATTTCACATTCTTCTGTTGAAGCAGAGTATAAGTCTATGGCGGCTACTTTGAGTGAAATCAAATGGTTTAGAAGCTTGTTGAACGAATTGGGTATTGAACATGCTGTGCCGATTACATTGTTTTGTGATAGTAAAGTCGCTACACATATTGTTTCGAATCCAGTGTTTCACGAATGAACAAAGCACATAGAGTCTGACTGTCACGCAGTACGTGATGCAATTAAAGATGGTATTTTGACACTCCAACATGTTCGAATGAATGAACAGTTGACGGACATTTTGACTAAGGCTTTGGGTCGTTCACAATTTCTTTATCATACCCAAGTTGGGCGTTCAAGATCTTTATGCTCCAACGTGAGGAGTATTGGTGATAAGATATATAAGTTAATTTACTTATTTGTTGATAGAGTTTGTTAGAATATTTCTAGTTGATTTATTTTTATCTTGTAATCCTTTGATATATATTCTTGAAGAGTCATTCAATATACTTAATTCTACGTGATACTACAGGAATGTGTAACAACAGACATTGGCCAGACAATGAAATATTTAATTTGACTTGGAAAATCATCTGATCAGAAACTTGGGTCCCATTTTTTGGAGTAATATACAAACTGTCGCATTTAGTTGATTTAATTATTTCATCTAATCAACTACTATTTGATCTTTTATTATTATCCAAAGCCTCACTTACTAACTGGACAGTTATAATTTATTTATGACTTACAGATTACATAAAGTAGATGAAAGATTGCGTCATACAAGAACTTTCCATCAATAATATTTTATTTTTTGGCACGAAGTTTCTATCTCCCTTATCTATTTAGACAAACAGATAGTAACAACAAAAATATACTTCAAACCTGTTTCTTCTTTTAATTCATTTTTATTTGGACATCAAATCAAATCCGTAACCTCACGGACACAGATCCTATAACCACGAAATATAATATATGTATATTTATATTTATATTTATATTTAGTCCTACGTGTTTCTTTCGTATTTTCGCGATCAATAATTAAAGAATATATGTGGCCGTAAGAGAACAAACCACTAAAAGTCGTTGAAATAAAGCAAAATACTATATTCAATATATATATATATATATATATATATATATATATATATAAAGCAATTGGTTTTATACAGAGAAAAAGTAGAAAATGAGATTTAAAAAAATCAAAATTAATCTAAATCGAATTTCTCTTTGGAATCGTTACAGTGTTAAAAGGTAAGTTAGATGGATTCTGGTTTCGATACCTAAAAAAGTAAATAAAAGTGAAAACCACCAAAAGCGCAACGCCGGAGACACCGCAGATTATACTGGCCGCAAGAAACACGTGTCTCATCACGTGATCACGTTTGATCTGAGCTCCGTCTCTCCACCACGAGTCACCGTCATCAGCCGATGTAGCTTTAGGGAGGAGCTGAGATTGAGAAGGAGGTGGAGAATGAGGTTCCCCGAAGAATGACATCATTTTACCCGGTGGTGAGTGAGATTCAGTTGGTGGTGAGCTTGATTGATATTGTAAGCCATGATCGGAAGGTCGTAAGCCTCCGGCGAGTGATTTTCCGGTGAAGATGAAGAAGACTGTTACGAGGAATGAAAAGATTGAGGAAGATCTAACGCGGTTTAAGAGAAGAGCCATGTGAGAGAGAGAAAGAGAGAGTTTGCTTTTGTCTCGTTAAGTAAGCTTTATGTGAAGTCATTAACTTTGAACGACACCGTTTTCACAGAGGAGGTTGGGTCCACTATAGTTTTGAGTTATTTCAATTTTGCCATCACGGAGTTTTTACTGATGTTGATAGATGAAAAAAGTGATGATATAAAGAAAATGAATTGTCAAATTATATACCAACTCAACAACTCTTAATAGAGAAGAAATGAGTCCTCTCTCCTCACATCAGATGTTTTGGGTAACTTCGTGAAGACAGTTGAAGAAATGAGTGAGACAGAGTTTCTCCTTCCTTATGTAGATCAAAAGACACAATGAGATGGAGCTAAATACGTACGTAATCAAGGGCCTCAGAAGCTTCTTCTTGTGAGAACACTTTTAGTTGTTTTAGCACATGAATCAATGAAAATGTTAGAAACACGAGCTCTGACGATTCTGTTTAAGCCAGCCGAGTCGGGCTCTAAAACCTCGGTGCAACCCGTAACCGTAAAAGCTTACTTGTGGCTCTTGTTAAAATGAACGGAAAAAAGCCTATGAGTGTATAAAAGGAACCAAATTTTACCTTATTAGCATCATCTGTCCTCAGTAATGGAACACAGAAAGCTTTACGCAAACCAATAAATGTCAAGAACGTTACTTCACTTGTCCACTCCAAGTACAGGAAGTTTACTTCCCGACAAAAATATTATCAACTTAATCATATATTATATAATTAATCTACCTTTATGACATTTCTTTTTACTTATAGTCTTGTCAGAAAAACTCATCTCCCGAAGAAACTTTTTGAAAAAAGTCATCAATGTTTGAAAATCACAGTCCTTTCGTGTAGTTTGTTGGAGGTGGATTTTGGATCTGATTTTTCAGCCCATGAGAACGATGGCTTCAAATCCACTAAGTATCATACTTTGACAGTATGAGGGGATGTCCGAGATAGTATCTCGATTTAAGATATTATCTTGGTGATTGAAGTCTACTTAAGTGTCAATAGGTAAGAACCTTACATCATTTGTAAAGTAATAAAACATAAGGTCTGTAAACTTGTTATAATAGAGGTGAATAGATTCCACGAAGTTGGAATTCTATCAACCTAAAACAACATTACTATTGAAAATATGTCATCTCGGCATCATGAACTTGTAATGGTTTAATTATGTAAACAACATTAATAACATAAAAAAAAATATTTAATGGAAACCAATCAAAAAGTGCAAAACTGAAAGTTAGAAACAAATATTCTAAACAACTTCTATTGTGTATAGAGGTCCTTATAGCCAAAATGAGGAAGGTTGAATTAGACCGTTGTATTACAAGAATTAGAATTGGACGAAATTGTCGGGCGATATCACACCTGCTCTTCGCGGATGATTCTCTATTTTTTTGTCGGGCCACAGGGGAAGCTCGATATATTCGTTTGATCCTAGAAGAATATGAATTAGTATCGGGGCCGAAAATAAACTTCAGCAAATCTTCAATCCAATTTGGAAAGAAAGTTGTGGTGGGAACCAGAAATCAAATCCAACATATTCTGGAGATTCCAAAACTAGGAGGTATGGGGATGTATCTAGGGCTGCCGGAAAATATAAGTGGTCCTAAGACAAAGATTTTTGCATTTGTAGCGGACAAGTTGAAAGATCGACTTGCTACATGGTCTAGTAAATTGTTATCTAGAGCAGGGAAAGAAATCTTAATAAAATCGGTGCTCACGGCTCTACCAACATACATTATGAGTTGTTATAGACTTCCGAAATCTGTGGTTTCTACGTTACAGTCTGCAATAGCGCATTTTTGGTGGGTAAATTCGGGTAAAAATGGTGGTATACATTGGAAGAAATGGGATGTGATGTGTAAACCTAAGACAGAAGGGGGGTTGGGTTTTAGGATACTAGAAGATTTTAATATTGTCCTTCTGGCAAAACAGATCTGGTGGCTTTTGGTATACCCTGATTCCTTATTGGCAAGGGTCTTAAAAGGAAAGTATTACAATGATACAAGTCTCTTGGAGGTTGCAGTTAGACCGGCGGCATCGTATGGTTGGCGTAGTATTATGTCTAGTCGTTCGCTGATAATACAAGGTCTAATTAGGAAAGTAGGGAATGGTAAGCAAATTAAGGTCTGGAAAGATGCCTGGATCCCGGATATCAAAGCGCGACCTGCTTCTTGGTCAGATTTGTATTTATTTCCGGACATGACGGTGGATCAATTCATTGATAGGAGTACTGGTAAATGGAAGGAAATTCTCGTTCGTCAATATTTTGACCCGCGGGATGTAGATTTGATTCTAGTGATCCAAATACCGCGGATTAATGGGGAGGATTTCTGGGGCTGGCAAGGTACGGTGTCAGGACGGTACACGGTTAAATCTGGCTACCAGTTGGCTAACAGGGACAGGACGGTACACGGTTAAATCACACCTGGACCGTCGCTTAACATTTTATACACGAGATGTTGGCAACTAGATTGTCCGCCGAAGATACGACATTTTATCTGGAAAGTTCTCTCCGGCTGTACGACTGTCTCTCAAAACCTGGTCCAAAGAGGGTTAGGGAGGGATGCCAGGTGTCAGCGTTGTGGGATGGAGAGTGAGACGATCAATCATGTTTTATTCGAATGTCCGCCGGCCCTCCAGGTTTGGGCTTTATTGGATATACCATCTAGACAGGGGATGTTCCCGGGCCAGTCAATCTGGTACAATTTAGATTTTTTTGCTTCATCGCCTCCCAAGTCAGGTAGATTCCGACATCTTTCCTTGGATTATCTGGAACATTTGGAAAGCCAGGAATGATTTTTGCTTTACACAGGTGGACCTTGATCCACAAGTGGTTTTAGGACGGGCCTAGTCTGACAGTCTGGAGTGGACTGGGGCACGAACATCGGATATAGAGACACGAGGAGCAAGTGGCTCATGGCGTGAATCGTATAAATCTTTGAGTATATTCCCTACCACAGCTAATCACATGTTCACTGGCTATAAATGCTATGTGGACGCGTTCTGGAAAGACGAAAGACGTCGGGCTCTTTACAGGGGTCGGATGGGTCTGCTTTCCAAATTCAGTGGACGGAGTTTATTCGGGATCGAGAAGGATTCATCAGTGCTTATCATCTCTTCATGCGGAGTTGGAGGCGGTGATTGGGGCAATGGAGGCGCTACTGGAGCTTCAAATACAGGAGGTGGAGATATCTACGGATTGTGAGACAGCGTACCACATTCTACAATCCCCGGAGGAGTGACCAGCTTTACTATCGTATCAAACATAATTTCGGAGGCTATCGGTGATGTTCTCTTCCTGTGGTATATTTACTATCCCGAGAGTCCTAAATTATAAAACAGACGCTCTCGCCAAGGCGGTTTGTGGGTCGGCTTTATAGTTTTTGACATGCGCTTTATTTTTCATTGTCTATGGTTGTTTATCTTGTCGTTGTCAAAAAAGTCAAAAAAAAAAAAAAACAACTTCTATTTACTAGTGGTCCAATGTTGACAAAAAAAACAACTTATCTTAGGAAGAAAACTGTCACCAAGTCACCAGCTTTTAGTCATGAATAAATAGTTAGTATTGAATACAAAATTTCACGTTCTTCTTTCCTTTTCTTAGAGCATCTTTAATGGTGAGACCCATTAGGGGTCTTTAACCATTTTTAATATTTTTTTTTTTTTTTTCAAAACAAAGCAGCCAATCCGGATTCGCCACGTGACGAACCCGGATTGGCTAATTTTTTTTTTTTTTTTAAAATAAAAAAAAATGAACAGTTAAGCACCATTTTAGCTTTAAAAGTGCTCTTAGTACTCTGCTTCAGACTAAGACTTTCCGTTCTGACCTTTTATGCTCAAAATTGTTTGTGTTTGACCAGTATATATATATCTTAAATAGTTTTTTTTTTTCCATCTAAAGTTTATTCAAATTTCCGAAGGGTTATGATTTATAAGGCTTTGTAAAGATAGAGAGAAAAAGGCTTTAACAATGTGGTCCAACCCAAGAAAGAGGTGGCACTAAGCCATATCACATGTCTTCAAGCTGACCACGTGTCAAGCCGTGAATCTCCTCGTCATGCAACTTCCGGCGAGACATGGATTTGCTTTGTCGGAGAACCGCCGCGTCTCACCTCTCTATTCTTTTGTCTTGCCCAGTTGATGACTATCATCTCAAAAGAAGTCCCATCGGAAACTGAATCCAATTAGATCCACCATTATTGTTTACCGGCGAGATCAAACTTCGAGAAACTTCACCGCCTTCAGAAACCAAATCATTGATTCCGAATTAACCCACCTTTTCTTCTCCTCTATGATCGGTGGTAAGCAGAAGAAGATTCATATCTCGAAGAAACGGAGTAGCTGTGTACAAGGACTTCACACTTCCACAAATTGAGATTTATGGTCCATCAAAGATCGATGAGGAGATAGATTGCCAAATCCCGATAACTGTGATCGGACGAGTAAGCCCGGATTTATTACATCTGAGACTGAAAAAAGAAAAGAAAATCAAAGCCAAACTGAAAATCAAACAAAACAAGTTGTTGTACATTAAGGTACATAACTCTTATCTTTATAGAAGTCGTTCTACATAAGCCTTATGTACACAAAGCTACATAAGAGCATTTATACATAAGAGCTGGAGATACTAATTAAAGATTCTTCCTAATAAAATATTAATATATTTATTTCATTTTTTAGTTTATTATTATTTTTTTTTTTGAAAAATAAAATCCTCCGATAACATATGCTATTTGATTCTCTTAAAACCATCTCTAATAGTTAAATACTATATGACTTTTAAATATATATATATATATATATAAATATTTTATTCATTTAATTTTGATAATTAGATTTTATTTTATTTTTCTAGAAGTTAGCTAAGTAAAATATGGCATATGTCATAAGAGATTTTTAGAGAGTATCTACAATATCTCAAATAAGAACCTTTTCTCACTTCTCATATCTTATTTTAATTTTTTTTATCTTTTTTCTTTATTGCTTAGAACCCATAATAGAACCCCTCATTAGGGATGCTATAAGAATTAAGATCAAGTCTCTTCAATCTCTTATCCAAGTGACTTATTTTTTTCTTATCATTATTTTTTGTTTTTTTTTTATTCTTAAGAGACCATCTTAAAAATTTCCATTGGAGATAGTCTACGGGCAGCTCCAACAACAACTTTTAGTGGAGTTTTTAGACATTAATGAATTAGAAAACATAAAAAATAGGTGAATTAGTTAAGAACCGTTTCCTAGATAAGAGATTTAAGAAATTTTAAAAGAGCATACATGTTAAATTATTATTAGACATAGGGTTTGCTTAAAAAAAAATTACGAACCGTAATTTGTCTGGGTATCGAATCAATCTTCTGCCTCATTCTCTCCACATTCACAGTCTCCCTAATTCTCCATCGCCTTCTCTCAAATTCCTTCCGAGGGAATCTTCGATCTTTATTGTTTGAATTCTTCTCGAAGCGTAAGTCTCTCTTCCAATCATTTTTGAAACTTATATTGTCGATCTCGTTGTACCTTCTCTCGTTCTATTGTAGAATCTTAAGGTAGATTGTTTGGAATTTAATCGTACAGTTTTCTTTTGAAATCGAAATCTGTTGCGATTGTTTAACTAGTGGATTTCATCACATCGAGTAGAAAACCTAAGCTAAAATTTTTTCTAGTTGCACTCGGAATTCACAGTTGATGATGTATCGTTTTAATAGGATGAAGAGGGAAAAAGAGATTCGAAGGATGAAATTAACCTTGATAATACCATTAGGAGTCTCTCGATCTGTGTGATGACTCTGCCTCTGCGAACATATTCAGTCTATTTGTGAATCCCTCAAATCAACGGAAGCACAACTTACGTGCGATATTGTTCTGTCGAAACTGTTACGGTACTGTTTCCATTCTGGATATTTTCTCTTCTTAATGTGGGTATTTGATTTGCCATGGTGATAGTCTTTCCTTAAAATTCAGTTTTGCATCTGTTAGTTGGTCTAAAAGTACGATATCCACAGCGAATTACTATTCTTAGAGGGAACCATGAGAGTCGTCAGGTAAACTAACTTTGTTCTAAGTTATCCCTTTGTCTTTACTTGTTCGTTCACCTTCTAAGGTAAAGAGTTGTCCCTTATGCTGTATAAGCTGAAAATTCATTTTGTTCATGTCATGATACATCTTTATTAAATAATATTCAGCAGGTCCTTATGGACACTGTTATTGTTGCTCGTTTAAAATGATGAGAGGAAATGTACCTCTTTCTTCTAGTCCTGGCTAGTTTCTCTGTTGTTGCTGCTCATTTAAGTTGATGGGAGAAATTGTACCTCTTTCGTCTAGTCCTAGCTAGTTTCTCTATTGTTGCTGTGCATTTAAATTGGTGGGAGAAAATGTATCTCTTTCTCCTAGTCCTAGCTAGTTTCTATTGATCTTCCAGATTAATATTGCTCTGCTTATTTGACTGTTCTCAGGTACTTTTCATACCTTAGTTGTTGTTAAATAATAGTGCTAAGAAAAATGAATTTGATAAGATAGGTCTCCTTCTGGGTGTATAAGCTTTGGTATATTGTCTGCAATTTCCTTAACAAAGCTTGCTTATGATGCTGGTTTGTGTATTCACAGTGATGTTCGTAACAGAGTTGCAGATTGGTGGCAAGATAAACAATAACTTTCTTTCACGTCTCTCATTGGAGTCAATCTGTATATGATTGTATTTATGAAACTGAATTTGCTCTTAATTTTGCGTGACTAGAAAAAGATAATGTTAATCAAAATATGATGCTGGTTTTAATGCTGCAATCGCATGAAACAGAACTTCAGAATGGAATCAGCATGGACGAACAAAACCTTGTCTTGTGGAGTTTAGACAGTTCAAAGAAAAGTGCTGAGGTAAATTTGCTACAAGAAGGGAAAGAGAAACCCCTTGATTACTTTCCCCTCCTGTATTCTAGACCATATTCGAAGTCACTTCCGCTTAATAGCCTTTCGTTAATTACATGTAGTATCTAAGGAGTCCGCTGGTATGAGTCATTCTTTATCTGGTGGAGCATGGAATTCACATGATGTGAATTCTGTTGCAGCAACTTCTGGATCATCTATCCAATTTTGGGACTTACGAACTATGAAGTATGTCATCATTGGTTTCTCTTCTATGTTCCCATGAAAATTAATATATTGTATTCCTGCATGCACAACTAGCGAGTTTCTCCTAAGTCAATAATCTGTCATCATCATCACATATGTAACACCCGTCTCCCGACACTTTGAGACACGTGTCACTTCGTGCCAAAACATTCAATTTTTATTTAATAATTAAGATGGTCCCAAAATCTTACATAAAATCTCTCGAATAAAAATCATTAAAATAAAGAAAATAACAAAAAAATGTCTTACAAAATAAATAACTGAAATAAATAACTTCAATGAAAAAGGGAGACTCGGCAGCTACTCACGATCCTAGATCCGATCTGGAAAAGGGGAAAAATGAGGGGGTGAGTATAAATACTCAGTGAGGAGATCACTTCTGCCCACTGAGCCTCAAAGTTCTAACTTAATACTAACCATCGTCTACCCTAAACATAGAAAGCAATCATGTGCAACTTGTGTATTTCAACAAGTTGTATCAATCAGGCTGGTCTGCCAGTAGCAGCCAATGTCGCACGCATCGGCTCAACCATACTCAACGATGGCTTTAGAGCCCCTCGGTTGGGAGACCACGGTCCGTAACTCGATCCTCCCTAACTCGTCAGCGGTTTTTGGGCTAAAGCGGTCCTGTCGACTCACTCCAGACCATTGTCTCTTTTCCACGGGGATTGTCGGCCTGTAGCCCAATTCCTCCGCGTCACCACTTTTTAAGAGACATCCAGACCATTGTCTCTTTTCCACGGGGATTGTCGGCCCGTAGCCCAATTCCTCCGCGTCACCACTTTTTAAGAGACATGTCACTTACTCATTTACTCATTCTGTATCTACTTACTTTTCATCAAAACATTAAATATATCACCTCTTATGAGATGCCTCAACAAATACATATTTTAATTATTTATATACTATATAATAATTCAAACAACTATCCTATTTTCAAACATTCACAAAAATCCATAAAATATTATCTAAGAGTTATATAATATTTAATATATGATTAAAAATATTCTAATTAAATATTTTTAATTTCTAGAATAAATGAGTTTAATATTAAATTAAAACTAAAAGTCTCGCAGATCATATCCTCACTTAGATTGGCCAGTGACAGATTCAAAAACGCAGCCAAAAGCAAAATCAACAACTTTCACAACAGAAACTTTCACACACAAGCAACCAGACAGAATTAGGGTTCATCAGTCAACAAAACATATGATTCTTGCTGATCAAGCAACGACATTACAAATCAGATCTTACCTAGATTCGAAGGTCTGACGGTTCGACTGCATTTCTGAATGTTTCGTTTATATGAATCCAACAAAAACCTGACTTTCCTTGCACAGATCTAGTCACAAAACGACCCCAAATATGCCAAGTCGAACACAGAAATTAGAACAGAACTCAGAATTCTCTAAGTCTGGAAAAAGAGACTGAATTGATGTCTTACCTTAAACTCGATGTAACTCTCTCAATACTACTCCGATCAACGATCCGTTTGAAGGTACAGAAACTTGAGAGAAAGATCTTTCCAGAACTACCAAAATCAGCAATAGGCGATTAGTATCATATTAGTTATGGGCCCCGAAAAATAGTGGTTCGGACTGGATTTCTTACCACTTGGAGGGTGCTCTAGGTTAATCAATCAACTTCGGCAATGGAGATACTTGTTATGAGGCTCGAGTTTGAAGATTTCAGAAGAGGAAGAAGCCTAGGCGGCGCCGATTTGGTGAGTTTAAGTAGGAGAACAAACTAGGTTTTGGTGCTAGGTTGAGAAGATGCATCTTTCCTTTTTTTTCTCAAAAACTTATCTCCCTTGACAATTCTTTTATTGGGCCTTATGGGCCACAAAATTAATTTATTGACCCAAGGTTGGGTCTCACAATTCTCACCCACTTTTAGGAATTCGTCCTCGAATTTGGTATGTCCATTGTTATGCTCTATTCGTTGAAAAGCTCTGGATAATCTTTCTTCATCTCCTTTTGTGACTCCCATGTTAGTTCTTGAATACCATCTCTCTCCGAGAGAACCTGAACCGTCTTACTCTTCTTGCTGATGGAGCTAACCTCTCTCTGATCTACAATTGCTACCGGTTTCCCTTTAACCGACAAATCAGACTCCAAGTCCTTTGGTGGCTGTGAGATAATGAACTCTGGCTCTTTGATCATTTTCCTAAGCACAGACATGTGAAAAACATTATGAAATGGTGCAAGCTCTGGAGGTAGATCAAGCCGATACGCAACAGCTCCAATTCTTTGAGTAATGGGGTATGGTCCCATGTACATTGGCTTCAGCTTCCCTCTCTTAGCCCAACGGTTCACACCTCTGAACATTCTCATCTTCAAGTACACTAAGTCGCCTATCTCAAACTCCAAAATCTTTTGCCTTTTATCCGCATAACTTCTCTGACGGTCATGAGCTTCTACTAACCTCTTCTTAAGGATCTCTACATGTCCCCTCGTCTCCTTAATTATTGCAGGCTTCATGTTCTGGCGCTCCCCCACTTCTGTCCAACAAAGTGGAGTGCGACAAGGTCGTCCATAAAGAGCCTGATATGGAGGCATGCCTATGCTCGCATGATAAATGATAACTGTTATTATAAGCAAACTCTGCTAATGGTAAGTATCGTTCCCAACGACCTCTCCAAGCTAACTATTATTATAAGCATTTCCTCCAACGTCTGAATCGTCCTCTCAGATTGATCATCTGTCTGCGGGTGATATGCAGTACTCATCTGCACCTCGGTACCTAAAGCCTTCTGAAATGCACCCCAAATTTTTGATGAAAACTTTGGATCTCTGTGTGAGACAATGCTAACCGGAACACCATGCAGTCTAACAATCTCTTCAACATATCTCTGAGCTAAGTGTTCTGCAGTGTCCTTCTTGTTGATCGCTAAGAAATGTGCAAACTTCGTTAGTTGGTCTACAATTACCCCAATTGCGTTCCGCTTATTTACTGTCCTTGGAAGACCAGCAACAAAATCCATTGTCACCATATCCCATTTCCATTCAGGTAATGGCAAACTCTGGAGAAGTCCACTCGGAACCTGGTGTTATGCCTTCACCAACTGACAAGTCGTGCATTTTGCCACCCAATATGCTACATCTCGTTTCATCCCGCTCCAGTGGTAATACCGCTTCAGATCCTGATACATCTTGGTAGTAGAGAAATGTGACTGATGTGCTTGCTTTAATATCTTTCCCTTCAGAACTTTGTCATCAGGAACACAAACTCGACCCCTGAAGACATATGTTCCATTCTTTGTGGTGTCAAAACCCACAACTCCAATCGCAACTAACTTTAGTAAGGATGCATCACTCTTTTGCACCTCGTGAATACTCCACAACAAATCTGCTTGGTTTATTGCTTTGAGGCCTAAAACGTCATCCTTTACAAAGACTTCACAAATTCTGGGCTAGATAAAATTACTCCTAGGTCTTGCACTTCCTTTGTGCTTGACGCATCACTCCTTCTCCTGCTTAATGCATTCGCTACCAGATTAGCTTTCCCCGGATGATAAGCGATATCCACATCGTAGTCCGCCAACAACTCCACCCATCTCCTCTGTCTAAGATTCAGGTCTGTCTGAGTAAAAATGTACTTCAGACTTTTGTGGTCTGTAAACAATTGTACATTTTCTCTATACAAGTATGCTCGTCAGACCTTAAGAGCAAAGACCACAGCTGCAAGATCCAAATCATGGGTAGGATAGTTGACCTCATGTTTCCTCAACTGTCTAGAGGCATAAGTTTTCACCTTACCCTCTTGCATAAGGACACATCCAAGACCAGTTTTTGACGCATCTGTGTAAACTACATATGGTACACCTACCCTCGATAGTACCAACAGAGGCGTCTTAGTCAAACGTTCTTTCAAACTCTCAAAGCTCTGCTCGCACGCTTTAGACCACTCAAAACGTGCTTCCTTACACGTTAGTTGTGTCAATGGCTTGGCCAAGCTGGCGAATCCCTCCACAAATTTCCGGTAATAACCTGCAAGCCCTAGAAAGCTGCATACCTCAGTAGCACTCTTAGGTCTAGGCCAATCTGAAATCGTGCAAATCTTCTCTGGATCTACTGCAACTCCTTCTGTCACAATGTGGCCTAAAAATTCCAAATTCTCTTCTGCCAAAAGCTGCACTTCTTTAACTTAGCATATAATTGATGCTCCCGCAATGTCTGCAACACAATCCTTAAGTGTTCAACATGATCTTCCTTACTTCTAGAGTATATCAGAATGTCATCAATGAACACAATAACAAACTTGTCTAGATATTCTTGAAACACGTTATTCATCATTTTCATAAACACGGCAGGGGCATTCGTCAAACCAAAATGCATCACTGTGAACTCATAGTGCCCGTAACGTGTTCTGAGGGCCATCTTTTTTATGTCATCTTTGACGATAGCAATCTGATGATAACCGGATGCCAAATCAATTTTTGAGAACCAAGACGCTCCTTGCAACTGGTCCAACAGCTCATCGATCCGAGGTAGGGGATACTTATTCTTGATGGTCACCTTGTTTAGCCCACGGTAGTCTATGCAAAGTCTGAAGCTGCCGTCTTTCTTCTTCACAAACAATACAGGAGCTCCCCATGGTGAACTACTAGGTCTAATGAACCCTTTCTCTAACAGTTCCTCCAACTGCTTCTTTAGTTCTACCATCTCTGATGGGGCTAAACGGTAAGGAGCTCTCGAGATTGGAGCAATCGCTGGCTCCAGCTCAATAGTGAACTCATCACCTCTTCCAGGTGAGGGTCCTATCATTGGTTCAAAAACATCTGCATATTCTACAACAACTGTAGTATCTTTCAACTCTACTTTTGATTCCCCTCCTTCAACAGAGATTGTTGCCAAATAGACTTGAATCTCTTCTTGCTGCGAACCTTCTACATTCATTATTGCAGCAATTTGAGTCATTTTCCTGACATTAAATCCCTGAAACATCAAGTCTCCTTCTGCACGATTGAGTTTAACCTGTGCTCTTAGACAATCCAAGTGAGCTCCATGGTGTTTCAACCAAACCATGCCTATGATTACCTCATAGCGCTTCAGCTCCATCTCAATAAAGTTTCCCAGCAGTGCTACAGTTTCTATAGTCACAGGAACGTCCAGATAGGTCCTTGATGAACCCACTAATTTCGAACATGCGGTTTCGATCCTCCTCTTCTTTTCAGAAAAAGCAATTCGGGAATCCCAACCCCTCGCTATATGCGGGTGCACAAAGCTATGTGTAGCGCCAGAGTCAAACATAGTGTGGGCTTCCATCCCTCCAACAAGAATGGTTCCTACATAGGTTCTGGAACTAAGCAACACTAACATACAAGAACTACCATTTTTTTTTCATTCATTTTTTTTGAAATAAAGAATTCACCAAATTTACAAAAGATCAAAGAACTTACCCACTATCGGTTCTCCACCTTCTCGATCTGCATCATCCCGCCCTGCATCAGCCTGCACGACAATTGCATACAAGTGTGGACCAATTGCTTACCTCTTGGGAGGCAGCGGCAAATTCTCCCGATTTTGCAATCCCTGTGGTCTCACTAGCATCAGTGATGTGCAATCACGAGCATAATGACCCGCACGACCACACCTCAAGCAGTTATTGTCTTTGTGCAGACAATTCGGTCTAATATGGCTAGTCATCCCACACTGGAAACATCTGTTCCCACTATTTCCTCCATTGTTCCAGCATACTCCACCATGCTTTTTTCCACATGTAGCACACAACGGTCGGACCTGATTTGGTCTCGTGCTTGGAATATCACGAGGACACTTATGAGGCTCTACTCTCTTTGCTGCTTTGGGCTGAGTGCGCACAAGATCCCTAACATCCTCCTCGAATCCCTTCTCTTTCGAAGCAGCCTGCTCCACGATCTCAACCAAAGTGGCACCTTCTTGAGTATAACAAAGGTTACGAATTCCAGCACGTAATCCTCTCACAAACCTGCAGATCACATCATGCTCACCTCTGTCTCTGAGACTGAACCTCCTGAGGCGGTTGAACTCTTGCTCATACTCCCTAACCGTCTTCGTACCCTGATGAAGCTCCAGAAAGTCATTGTCCATCTGATCCATCACCTCCTGGGGGAAGTACTTCCTTTGGAACTCATCAAGGAAGTCATTCCAGGTGATGGCATACCCAGCTGGCATGCTTCTCTTCACATTTTCCCACCAGATGTGAGCATCTCCACGCAAATTGTGTTCTGCCAGCTCGCGTTTGAACTCCGCTGGACATCTGGCAGAGGCAAAATTCCTCTCCAACAACCTTCTCCAATCATCAGCCTGAATTGGATCAGTCCCACCTCATAAGCCTCATAATCTCCCAATATGAGAGTCCAATTCCTATCGGTGGCATTTCCACGGGTGGGGCTGGAGCCTGTGGTGGTGGTGGTGGAGGTACGACACGGTTTACAAGCTCCTGCACAAGATTTCGGAGTTCCTGGATCTCCTCGCGGGTTGCAAGATTAGGCGGCAACTCAGACGGCACTGACACTCTTGCTAAGTCCACTGATGGGTTAAGACCACTACTAGCACGTCTCTTTGGCGACACTTTCTGAGAATAAAATCTGCATAATTAATAAACTAACGCTTCTTCAAAAACACGAGCTAAATAAAATAAGTTTAAGTCCCCAAAATTTTTTTTTTAATCCTTTTGGAAATGAAACCACAATATATTATTTTATTTAAAAAAACAAATCTACAATAAAAATCATTTTAACACACAATTTGAAAACTTTTTTTTTTTTTAACTTAGCTTTCCGGGACAAAACCGGCCTAGCTTTAACTTGGCTCTGATACCAATTTGTAACACCCGTCTCCCGACACTTTGAGACACGTGTCACTTCGTGCCAAAACATTCAATTTTTATTTAATAACTAAGATGGTCCCAAAATCTTACATAAAATCTCTCGAATAAAAATCATTAAAATAAAAAAAATAACGAAGAAAATGTCTTACGAAATAAATAACTGAAATAAATATCTTCAATGAAAAAGGGAGACTCGGCAGCTACTTACGATCCTAGATCCGATCTGGAAAAGGGGAAAATGAGGGGGTGAGTATAAATACTCAGTGAGGAGATCACTTCTGCCCACTGAGGCTCAAAGTTCTAACTTAATACTAAACATCGTCTATCCTAAACATAGAAAGCAATCATGTGCAACTTGTGTATTTCAACAAGTTGTACCAATCAGGCTGATCTGCCAGTAGCAGCCAACGTCGCACACATCGGCTCAACCATACTCCACGATGGCCTTAGAGCCCCTCGGTTGGGAGACCACGGTCCGTAACTCGATCCTCCCTAGCTCGTCAGCGGTTTTTGGGCTGAAGCGGTCCGGCCGGCTCACTCCAGACCATTGTCTCTTTTCCACGGGGATTGTCGGCCCGTAGCCCAATTCCTCCGCGTCACCACTTTTTAAGAGACATGTCACTTACTCATTTACTCATTCTTTATCTACTTACTTTTCATCAAAACATTAAATATATCACCTCTTATGAGATGCCTCAACAAATACATATTTTAATTATTTATATATTATATAATAATTCAAACAACTATCCTATTTCCAAACATTCACAAAAATCCATAAAATATTATCTAAGAGTTATATAATATTTAATATATGATTAAAAATATTCTAATTAAATATTTTTAATTTCTAGAATAAATGAGTTTAATATTAAATTAAAAATAAAAGTCTCGCAGATCATATCCTCACCTAGATTGGCCGGTGACAGATTCAAAAACGCAGCCAAAAGAAAAATCAACAACTTTCACAACAGAAACCTTCACACACAAGCAACCAGACAGAATTAGGGTTCATCAGTCAACAAAACAGATGATTCTTTCTGACCAAGCAACGACATTACAAATCAGATCTTACCTAGATTCGAAGGTCCGACGGTTCGGCTGCGTTCCTGAATGTTCCGTTTATCTGAATCCAACAAAAACCTGACTTTCCTTGCACAGATCTAGTCACAAAACGACCCCAAATATGCCAAGTCGAACACAGAAATTAGAACAGAACTCATAATTCTCTAAGTCTGGAAAAAGAGACTGAGTTGATGTCTTACCTTAAACTCGATGTAACTCTCTCAATACTACTCCAATCAACGATCCATTTGAATTTACAGAAACTTGAGAGAAAGATCTTTCCAGAACTACCAAAATCATCAATAGGCGATTAGTATCAGATTAGTTATGGGCCCCGAAAAATAGTGGTTCGGACTGGATTTCTTACCACTTGGAGGGTGCTCTAGGTTGATCAATCAACTTCGGCAATGGAGATACTTGCTATGAGGTTCGAGTTTGAAGATTTCAGAAGAGGAAGAAGCCTAGGCGGCGCCGAGTTGGTGAGTTTAAGTAGGAGAACAAACTAGGTTTTGGTGCTAGGTTGAGAAGAAGCATCTTTCCTTTTTTTTCTCTCAAAAACTTATCTCCGTTGACAATTCTTTTATTGGGCCTTATGGGCCACGAAATTAATTCATTGACCCAAGATTGAGTCTCACAACATACCTATATATTAAGTTTGATATGTTTGCATATTTATAGGAAGGTTACTTCAATTGAATTTGCTCATGTACATAATGTTGATTACAACACCAAGCGCGAACATATACTTGTAAGACTTGACTTTGTATGTAAATAATTTAAATGTTTATCAAGCAATGCGAACAAAAGAAAAATATGGTAACATGTACAGTTCCAGATTCATACTTGTTTTTGTTTTTAGGGTTATCGTGGATGTAAAGTAAAGAACAAATTCTCTAATTGGATTTGAATAATGATGTTTTATAATTATATATTTTTTTAAGAACCTCTAGTAAAATATTACCATTAGACATAAAAAAAATATGAATTCTTATTAGGGTTCTTAAAATTAAAATTGACATTATTATCAATAAAAATATGTTAAGAACCCTTAATGGGATTCTTAGGAAACGGAGGTGCTATAAAGCTTAAAGAAGTTGTTGGGCCGAGCGTAGGTATCACGTACCTACCACTGAAGAAGGCAAGTGACTGATGAACTCTTACATTGGCCTTAACTTGCTTAACAAGAAACATGACATATGAACGTTTTACTTAAATCTTAGTTCTTCTTACATAATTTTATTTATTTTCAGTGAATTAATTTGGACTACAATTTTTATAAGAATGTATATATATAGCGATATTAAAATTGCGATCGATGCCTTTGCGTATCAGTTCTAAGTAAAGTATACGTAACATTGTAACAGCCAGAGAGTCAAATGAGATCGAGCACACACATCATTAAGGGCTTGTGCATCTTCGATATCATCATCTGCGAATAAGTTTAGTTGATTCAACAAACTGAATCATGAAAATATTATAAACTATATATATAGTAGAACCGAAAAAAATTTAAAATTTGTATCCGATACGAATAGGAACTGGTATTAGAGCCGAACCAAATTGTATTAGATTTCCAAATAAGAATAAAAATTATAGATCTGAATGGATCCAGATTCGACCCAATCTTGAAACAATATCTATTCGATTCCTAAAGGCTAAATAAATATAAAATTTTCATACTCGAAAAATCCGGATTCAAACGAGACTTATCCAAAAAGGACCCGAATATCCGAATATACAAGACTAATTATACTCCTTGGCTGAGACTGATTGGATAATTATATAGAAGGATTTAGAAGATTAATGAAGATATTGTGAATATACTATTGAGATTTGTATTTATGTTAGTATGATTTTATTACCACAATTAGGTTAAATCTATTTCTATATAATTGTACATATTTGTGTATTCATATTCAGGAGAGTCAATATAATATTTTCTATTTATCTTTCTCATCTCTATTCAACATGGTATGAGAGCTAACACTCCAAAATACCTTTTTTTTTTTTTTCTTTTTTGTTACGATGGCCGCTGCCACCAAAGCTTTGATTTACTGATCAAGTCATGAAGCTTCATCAAGTCCTTTGTGATTTTCTCTTATCGAATCAGAGCACAGCTTCAATATATCGATCAAACTTCATTTCTCCTTTTCACTTAAACATTTTCCAGTTTCCCAAATTATTTTTATTTCTTTCCTTTTTCTTTTATTCATCTCTGATTTCTTTATTAGTTAAAAACAAACAAACAAATAAATCAAACCAAACCATGAAGATGATCGATATTCCATTATGTTTCGTGGTCGGTGACACCATGCCTCGCCTCACTTCACTTCAACAACATACCACTCCACCACTTTACAATTGTCAATCTCAATCCGCTAATTAAGCGACTTGTGAAAAAACCAACATTCATTTTACTTTGTTAAAAGTTAGAACTGTATAAACTATAAATTTTTATTTCGGATATTCGGGTTTATTTGGATAAGTCTCCTTTGAATCCTTTTATTTTATTTACTAGAACAAAAATATGCAACTATGCTACTAGAGAAATGATATAATAATATAAGTATGTAACTGACTAATATGACGCAGGACTTATTTTTTCAGTAGAATCATATACCATTCACAAGTACCTATATGTACTTTGAGCTTACAAAAATCCTGCAGATGCTGCTGAAGATCACACATAAGCTTAACGTGAGTTCTAAAAGAAACTTGTACAAAAGAAAATGCTCTTTTTAACCAAAAGTAAATAACATCCCTATTGAAATATTTTGTTGCCTAATTTTGTGATTTATACTTATGCTACTTCACAAATTAACCCTAGGTTTAGGGATGATAAACACACAAAGAAAGAAACTTATTTAAACACTCTTTTCTGAGTCCTCGTCGTTTTAACTTGTCAACGAAGGAATAGAAATAAAAATTAAATAAGTGTTATTATTTTTTACTTGCATCCGAAGAGTCATGGAGAATCGATCCGGAACAGAGTCCTCCGTGGACGTAACAATGAAGATGACAACGACGCCGGCAACAAATCTAGCATTCGCAAAATTTGCTTACTGCTCTCCTTCTCATTTCCCTCACTTCGCCGTTCCCGGCACTGATCTCTTCCTCGCCAACATCGCTGACGTCTTCAGTGTGTCCCTCTCATATCCTTTAGGTTTTCTACATTACAATGTTAATTTTATTAAGAGTAAATGCTTTTCTCAACATGTTTTGAACTATCTACTACACTTGTTCCTGTCGGATTTTTCGGAGTTGGTCGGAAAATTTTAATTTTATTTTATAAAATTTATTGTTTATTTGGCCGGATGGTAAGAAATCAGCTCTAGTTGTACCAGTGTACCTAGTTTAATTGCTTTGTTATTTGGACTGCTAGTTAGTTTTTGTTAGTTGACTTAACTGCTACATACTGGACACGAGAGTATAAATGACGGAACCATTGCCCTCAATGCTGTTCAACGAAGGCATGCTAGAGTTTCTGCAGATGACATGGTAACTGTTGGCAGGTAAATCTCAGACCACGTGTCCTAAGGTTGTTGATCGCAGTTTATTTGTCTTGATCTCTAAAGACTACCTCTTCTTGCAGATTTGTTCCTCCTGAAAACTTTGACCTGATTTTGCTGATACTTGAGTTAGAATTTGTGAAGAAGGGTACTAAAAACGAACAGGTATGTATCTTTTGACATATGTTGGTCTGTTTCTTCGGATCTGTGAACATCTCTGTCTGATATCACTTTAAGGTTGATGCTGAGCTCCTCTCTACCCAACTCAGGAAGAAATTCATTAATCAGGTAAACCTGTTTCTTTCTCTTGTGATAACTTGGCTCCTTATATGTGATATTGTATACTTTGAGGTGATGTTATTTCTGTCAGTAAAAATATGCATTAACATCTATATGTGGGTTCTCAATGAATGCCTTTTAATGCCTATTCTGCAACTCTTTTTGATGTTGTGTTCATGGCTATGTGCTGTCATTTACTTTCACTACAAGAAAAAAGTCATTTGCTAGGGAAATTTGCGACACCAAAATGGTGTCGCAAAAATGCTATGCCATTGCGACACCCATGCGAGGCCAAAGTGGGCATCACAATGGCCTAGCAAACTTGCGATGCCGAAAAAACGTCGCAAGTTTGCGACGTCATTGCGAGTCTTTTGCGACACTTATGCGAGGCCTGTACAAATGTCGCAAACCCATTGCAAACTTGCGACGTTTTCGCGAGACATGTTCTCCATCGCAGGTTTGCTAGATATTTGCGTGGTTTTTGCGTGTGCATTTAGCGACATCGCAAATCCGTAGCAGACCTTTTGAATTTTCCTATAAATATCCCCACATGAAATTGTTTATTTACACCAAACAATAATTAATAAGAGAGATAATCTAGAGAGAGAAATTTGTGTGTGCAAAAAAATTTAAATAAATTACGATTCGGGAAATAATGACGTCGGAACATGAAGTGTTCACTTTACGACGATGGATGTATAACATAAGGGATATGGAGACTGGAGAAGTGACGAAGGAGTTCCGAGATGGGTTGCGGGCATTTATAAATCAGGCGGCAAATAACCCACATACTCCAAATGATGGTAACATTTTTTGTCCATGTTTAAAGTGCGGGAACAAGAAATATTTGAATATCGATATGGTAAAAAGACACGTTTATAATAGAGGATTTACTCCAAACTATTATGTCTGGTTTTCGCATGAGGAAGGATATAGTATGGGTGGTGCAAGTAGTAATATGGGTGCTCGTGGTAATGATCTAGGGAGTCAAGAATATGCTAATAACAACTATGGTGGTAGTATGTTTGAAAACTACGCTCATCTACAAGGAAATATGTCACATGATATGGTTACATATGCATATCATGGGTATTTTCCTGGTGTTGTTGAAAATATTACGGAAGAACCTAACCCGGAAGCAAAACAATTTTATGATATGCTAGATGCTGCTAATCAACCCATCTATGAGGGATGCAGAGATGGTTTATCTAAACTATCATTAGCATCTAGGCTAATGTCTATTAAAAGTGAAGGAAACATAAGCGAGAGAAGTATGAATCAATTTGCTGATTTGCTTAAAGAGTATTTGCCGGAAGATAATAATTCTGCTGGGAGTTATTATGAAATGCAGAAAGTGGTTGCGGGTCTAGGATTACCATCTGAAATGATAGATGTTTGTAGTGAAAATTGCATGATTTTTTGGAAAGATGATGATAAGCTGCAGGAATGCCGTTTTTGTGGAAAGCCAAGATACCGTGCAACGAACGGAAGGACGCGTATCCCGAACAAACGTATGTGGTACCTTCCAATCACTGATAGGCTGAAACGATTATATCAATCGGAGAGAACCGCATCTGCAATGAGATGGCATGATGAACATAAAGTAAAAGATGGGGAGGTTACACATCCTTCAGATGCAAAGGCGTGGAAACATTTTCAAGCGGTGCATTCTGAATTTGCTAAAGAGTCAAGGAATGTATATCTAGGTTTATGCACTGATGGATTTAGCCCATTTGGTTTATCGGGTAGATAATATTCTCTATGCCCTGTCATATTGACACCGTATAATCTTCCACCGGATATGTGCATGAGAAGAGAATTTTTGTTTATGGCTATTCTAGTGCCAGGTCCTAGTCATCTGAAGTGTTCCCTCGATGTGTTCTTGCAACCTCTGACACACGAGCTTAAGCAGTTATGGTATAGGGGTATATGCACATTCGATTACGCGCAGAAGCAGAATTTCAACATGCGCGCTGTTTTGTTGTGGACAATAAGTGACTTCCCGGCATATGGTATGTTATCAGGATGGACGACCCATGGAAGGCATTGTTGTGGACAATAAGTGACTTCCCGGCGTATGGTATGTTATAGGGGTGCATTTTTTAGGGATCTTTGTACCCGAACACTAACATTGGATGACATTGCTCAATTAGAAAGTAACATTCCATTGTTGCTTTGTAATTTGGAAAAGATCTTTCCTCCTGCATTTTTTGACGTGATGGAACATCTCCCAATCCACCTACCACACGAAGCTGCCCTCGGTGGGCCCGTACAATTTAGATAGATGTACCCGTTCGAGAGATTCATGGGCCATCTTAAAAGGAAAGTTAAAAACCAAGCAAAAGTGGAAGGATCGATTGTGGCTGGAAGTCTAATTGAGGAAACATCACATTTCACATCGTATTACTTTAGTCCAGCCGTTCAAAGTAAAAGAACCCAAGTAGGAAGATACGACGATGGAGGAGTTGCAACATCATATGCAATTGCGGTTCCTGAAATATTTCGTCAGGTAGGGCAGCTTGGTGGGAAGTTAAAAGAAGATTATTGGGAAAATCACACGTACTCTCATGTAGCTCACACGTACATACTGCGAAATTGTGAAGACGTGATGCCATTTGAGAGGTATTTTGATAAAATATTTTATATACTATTGTTTATTGATGTACATATAATTCATACGTGATATATCTGCAGTGAGTTTGACAACCAGATACGTGAAGCCTTTCCCAACTTGCAAGAAACAGAGTATGACACCTACAAAGAACGTGATTTCGCTGGTTGGCTAAAATACTATGTAAGTATATTTATATTAAATACATTAACATTTTCAAAAATCATTCCTGCAAAGTTGCATGAGCAAACCTATGCCTTTATGGTTGCATGAGCTTGTGGATGATCCTATTGCCAGAATCGTGACTGCTCCAATGTATTTCACTCGCGGCTATACGTTCCACACGTACGACCATGGTTCCAATAGATCCACGGCAAATTACGGAATTCATGTTCCCGGTGAAACTGACTTTTACGGCATTTTGAACAAAATTATAGAGGTCACCTTTCCTGGAGTACTTGGATTGCGATGCGTATTGTTCCAATGTCTTTGGTACAATACGACGGCCGGTCGAGGAGTACGCTCTAATAACTTAGGGGTAACAGACGTAAATGAAAACCTGACGTATTCTAAGTTTGACCTGTTTATTCTATCATGTCAGGCAGAACAAGTGTGTTTTATACCATATCCTCGTATAAGGCAAAAGCGTGAGAAGTGGTTTTCTGTTATAAAAGTGAATCCAAGAGGTCGTATAATGATAGAAGCTGATGATGTTGTCATGCAACAAGAAAGATCATCAGAACTTGTTGTAGCTGTTGAGTCGACGGAACAAATCATACATGCAGAACAAGAAGTAGAAGACATTGTCCCTAATAATACAACAGAAGAGCTTAAAGATTCTGATGAGTTCAACGAATCTGAGGAAGACACAGAAGAAGAGGAAGACACCGTTGAAGAATAATTGAAATTTAAATAAGATTTCAGACGTACTATCTCATTGTAGTTGTTAAACCGAACATTTAGTTGTTTAAATTATTTTTACAAATATGCTAGACTCCTGTAATAATATTGCGACACCACATTTTGCTACACCCTTGCTACGTAGCATACGAAACATTGCAATTCTGTAGCAAGATCTCCTATAAATAACCCTCCAATGCAATTCATTTTCACAACTTACCTTTTAATCATAATGACTTGTGAGGCCCCTACTTTCGTCTGGAAAATCCCGCAAAATTGCATTTCTACTATTTTGCGGGTAATGACATAAGACGAAGGCAGGGGCCTCATAAATCTTTATTTGTAGAAGAAAAAACCATAAAAGGTCTCCGGAGCTTTTATTTTTTTAAAATAAAAATTTGTTATGCCCTTGCGACATCTCGGGTCCGGATGTCGCAAGGGTGTAGCAAGTTTTCAAATTTAAATTTGCTACTCCCTTGCGACATCTAGGGTCCGGATGTCGCAAGAGAGTAGCAAGTTTTCAAAATTTAAAGTTTGCTACACCCTTGCGACGTCCCGCGTCCGTTTGTCGCAAGGGTAGTAGCAAATTTTGCTACACCCTTGCGACATATGGACGCGGAACGTCGCAAGGGTGTAGCAAAAAATGAAAACCCTTGGGACGTCGCAAGGCTATCGCGTGACATGCGAGTCTCTTGCGACGGCCCCGGGAATTAAAACAAAAAAAAGACTTCTTCTTCCCCGATTATTCCTCTTTCTTCTTCTATTTTTCTTCTCTTCCGGCGACTCCGACGCCTCCGACTCCTCCGCTCGTCCTCCGACGCCTCCGACTCCTCCTTTATCTCTTTCTCTTCTCCCCTCTTCCTCTCTTTCTCTCTCTCTCTCTCTCTCTCGCTCTCTCTCTCTCTCTCTCGCTCTCTCTCTCTCCGCCGGTGTCTCGCCCTCTCACCGCCGGAACTTGCCGCCGGAAGTCTCGCCACCTCCTCCTTCTCTCTCCTCCCCGCCATTCATTGTGAGCAATTTTTTTTTTTCGTCAAATTTTTAAATTTTAGATCTAGGATGTAATAAGTTAGATCTAGGTATGAAATTTTAGATTTAGGCTCCTATAAGTCGGATCTAGTTATGGAATTTTTTTTCGGAATTTTTCGGAATTTTTCCGGAATTTTTAGGAATTTTTGGAATTTTTCGTATTTTATTAGATATTTTTTAGGAATTTTTAGATAATTTTTAGGGATTTTTTGGAATTTTTAGGAATTTTCGAAATTTTTAGGAATTTTCAGAATTTTTCGGAATTTTTTAGAATTTTTCCAAATTTATTAGATAATTATCTGATTTAGTTAACGGTGTTACAATTATTGGATTTAATTATCTGATTTTTTTTTCAAATTTTTTTTCGTGCCAGATGTCTAGATCTCATAATCCATACACGCGATATCTATCGGATGTCGAGGCGGTCTTGCGTAGACGGATGAACGATTAGGTGGGTCGTTGGAAGAGTAAGTGGAAGAAGAAGGGCAACGAGGCAATGCCACAGTGGTTCAAAGATTCGGTCTGGGAAGGCTTGATTCGCTACTGGGAGGATCCTAAGTCTCAGAAGAAAAGCGCAAGCTGTCGAGCAGCTCGGTTAGCTGACCCTGATGGGACCGGTCCCCACAAACATTGCTCGGGCAGAACATCGTTCAAAGCTCGGGCCCGCAAACTGGTAAATATTTTTACATATAATTTACATTTATTTAAACAATTATTGTTTTAATTTACAATTTCACAGCAAGAGGAATCGGGGGACACGCACCCTGATATCCTAGGCACTCTGTACATCACCAAGCGGAACAAGGCCGGAGAATTTGTTGACAAAAAATCCGAGAAGCTCTACAACGACGTCACTGCAAAGTTGCAGGAATTGACTCAAGAGGGCGGTGATGAGAGCTCAGCATCCGGGGGATTATCTACGGCGCAAAAGAACCAGATCTACTCCGAGGTAAACTACATTTAAAATTTTTCTTCTTACTTATATTTTTGCTAAATTAAACTAACTTAGTATTGTTATTCTTTTATTAGATCACTCCCCGTAAAAAAGGGAGAATATTTGGAACAGGTTCTCTTGGGTCCAAGATTGAGCAGTGTATCTCACCAGAAGGATTCTCCCAGTCATCTGCGGCAACCAGTGACCTGCGGCAAATTGTCGACCGTCAGACCCAAGAGTTGGATCGGACAAACACCGAGCTTGCCAAAGCTAAGAAGAAGATCACGACCTATGATCGTTTGTGGTCTATACTTGCCAAGAAGGATCCAGAGCTAGCTGATGCATTTGCCGAAATCAACGCCGCAGACGAAGACACCGGATCCGGGTCGGGAAATTTAGACCGCTCACAAGATTTCTGATTTATCAAAAACATTTTGTAATTTATTTTATTTAAAAATATTTTTAATTTGAAAAAAACTTTTTTAATTTTAATTTATTATTTAAAATATTTAAAATATATATATTTTTTTTAATAAATTATAAAGGCGTTGCAAAGAAGTCGCAGGACGGGTTATCGCAAAAGCGTCGCAGGACGCGCCCTTGCAAGGGAGTCGCAGGCCGGGCTCCCGCAAGGCCGTCGCAGGTCGCGCCCTTGCAAGGGAGTCGCAGGCCTGGCTCCCGCAAGGCCGTCGCAGACGCGCCCTTGCAAGGGAGTCGCAGGCCTGGCTCCTGCAAGGCCCTTGCATGGCCCCCCTTGCAAGGGAGTCGCAGGTCGAGCTCCCGCAAGGGCGTCGCAGTCTTTGCTAGGCTGTTGCGATACGCTGTTATGCTAGGCCTTTGCGACGTTTTCTTTCCCTCGCAAGGCTTGCGACGTCTATGCTACGAATCTATGTTTGCGACACGCAAATTGCGACATTTATGTTGCCATCGCAAGGACGTTTCTTTTCTCCTATTGCGACAGCCTTGCAACGCCTTTTGCCATCGCAAAAGGCGTGTTTTCTTGTAGTGTTTGGTTGTTCGAAATCGTTCTTGTCTTGCCAATTGAAACATCAGCACTGAAAACTATGCATTTACATGCAGGTCCTGAAAGTAGGCCAAAGAGTTACATCTGAGTATCATGGAAGTAATTACATATTCACGGTCAATCGATCAGTTGTAGAGGGTCAAGACCAGTTTAATGGTATCGAAAGAGGGATGATCTGTAACTATACATATATTGTATTTGAAGCATCAAATGCAAGTGGCATAAGAGCATAGGCACTGATGAGAAACTCATTAAATTTCTCATCAATATAATATTATTATTTTTTGACAGAATTTTATTTGAAAACCTCACATTAATTTTACTGAGGAGAAACTGGGTGAGAACCCCACTGGTCTTTTGATAATTTCTCATGGTAATAGTTTAAATACTTGATTCATTTCTGACAACACCATCCAAAAGACAATTTCTTCACAAACAATCTCACTTTGCTCATCTCTGATGTTTGAATTAATCAAGTCAACTCATGTTACTTGCTATTATATATCATTATTGTAAAACGGATTTTTGTAACATCCTATACAGATTATCAACCAACGAGAGGCTGCCAATAGCAAGATCTTCAAAGAAAAGGAATTTAACCTTCAGTCCCTTGGTCGTGGTGGGTTAAGTAAAGAGTTTATTGACATATTCCGAAGAGCATTTGCTTCTCGTATATTTCCTCATCATGTCTGGAACAGGTTCTGTGATTTGTTCTTTAAGCAGATCTTGAAAGTCATTACTGCGTGTATTCCTTTCATGTTTATTCTATTGCTCTTGCAGACTTGGGGCAAAGCACGTTAAAGGGATTCTTCTTTTTGGACCTCCTGGTACTGGCAAGACCTTGATGGCACGCCAAATTGTAAAAATGCTGAATGGAAAGGAGCCAAAGGTTTGTTTTGATCTTCTTAAGTATATGAATGTATAAGGCACGTAGTCGCTGATTTCAATTATGTGTTAACATTCCACTAATCTAGGACCCTGAAGGGTGTGAGGCTGTTCTGTTATTAGGAAGTACATTTATCAAAAAAAAGAAGTATACTTATTTTTTTCTCTTGACATAACAGATCGTGAATGATCCTGAGGTGCTAAGCAAATTTGTCGGTGAGACAAAAAAGAATGTGAGAGACCTGTTTGCTGATGCTGACAATGACCAGAGAACCTTTGGTTTTACTTTGACTACCCTGACTTTTGCTTTAATGTTATATTTTTCTTATGAATGTACTAATTTGGCACTCTTATTGAACTTGTGAGGTGATGATAGTGAGCTTCATGTCATTACTTTCGATGAAATCGATGCTATATCTAAGGTAGACGACTGTATTCCAGATGCAGGCAAATTTTAGCAACAAAACAGTCATCTTTTGTACTCTCTAAAGACCCGAATACGAACACAATATATCAAATCTTAAGAACAACTTTCTTCTCTTTATTAACCTTGATAAAACTCTTACACAAACCAAAGTTCTCAACAATTGTATTCTCTCTTATCTTATAGAAGTCACAACTCAACTTCTATTTATATAGAATCTCATAAACTTAAATGAATCTCCTTAGATAGATTTAGATAACTCCTAACTCTTCTAACTAACTTATCCTTTTAAGTGGCTTGCTCATCAAGGTTCAACACTCAAGCTTATCTTCAACATTCTCCCTCTTAAGTTTGACGTTTTGAACCCCTTATGCTTTCCCGCATCTCCTTGTATTTTATCCTTCCAAGTGCCTTAGTAAGGATATTCGCCTTTTGTTCACTCCCGGGAACATGCAAAACTTCAATTTGCTCGTTGCTAACACACTCCCTAATGAAATGACACCTCTTGTGTATATGCTTACTTCGTCCATGGAAAATTGGGTTTTTAGTAAGAGAAATTGCTGACTTATTATCGATCATAAGTACCACTTTCTTACTTTCTTCTGAGGTAACCTTACCAAGTAATTCTTGAAGCCATATAGCTTGCTTCGCTGCTTCTGTCACCGCCATGAACTCGGCTTCACATGAAGACAAAGAAACCGTGCCTTGTTTTTGAGAACACCAACTTATCGGACACTCATTGTAGTAGAAGATATGCTCCATTGTGCTTTTCCCATCATCAAGATCAACATTATATCTCGCATCGCTATACCCTTTAAGACCTCCTCTCTTGTTCCGACAATACTTAAGACTTTGTGTTAAAGTTCCTTGTAAATACTCTAATACCTTCTTTAAGGCTAAACCATGAGACTCTTTTGGCTTTTGCATGTATCTACTCAAAACACCAACACTAAAGGCCAAATCTGGTGGGGTACGAACCAAATACCGAAGGCAGCCAATAAGTTTTCGATATTCTCTTTCATTTATGCTTTTCTCTTCTGGAAATCTCGAAAACTTTGCTCCTAATTCCATCAGAGTGCAGCACACATTACACTCTATCATGCACGCCTCCTCTAGTATCTTCTTAGCATACCTCTCTTGTCTTAAAGTTATACCATCCTCCTTTTGTTCAACTTCTATCCCAAGATAATAGGTTAGCTTTCCAAGATCACTCATCTCAAACTTAGTATACACACTCTTCTTGTACTCGTTGATCATGTGTTGTTTTGTCCCCGTCACCAACAAGTCATCAACATAAAACGCAACAAGTAAGAGTTGTCCTTTCTCAATCTTTCAATACAATGAGGCTTCCTTAGTACATCTCGTAAATTCAAATCCCTTAAGAATCTGGTTTAACTTATCATTACATGCTCTTGGAGCTTGCTTTAAACCGTAAAGCACTTTGTACAACTTGTACACTTTCTCTTCTTTTCCTTTTGTGACAAAACCTTCCGGTTGAGATATATACACCTCGTCTTTTAATTCTCCATGCAAAAATGCTGTCTTAACATCAAGGTGATGTATCGCCCATCCTTTTGTAGCAGCTAGTGCAATTATGGACCTTATAGTTTTGATCCTTGCAACCGGAGCAAAAACCTCCTCGAAATATATACCGTACTTTTATACATAACTTTTTGCAACTAGCCTAGCCTTGTGTTTGTTTATACTCCCATCCGAGTTTCTTTTGACCTTGAAAACACATTTCAAACCAATAGGCTTGACTCCTCTTGGAAGATCAACTAACTCCCAAGTCTTGTTTTCCCAAATCGACCTCATCTCATCTTCACAAGCATTAACCCAAACTTGCGACTCACTTGCTTCTCTAAAATTCCATGGTTCATCATTGGCCAACAAAAAGAGATGATGAACCTCATAATCACAGAGCAAAACAAAATCGTCCAAGTAACTAGGTTTCCAAGTTCCCTAGAAGATCTTCGAAGAGACAAATCAATATTTATCGGAAGATCTTGATTCTTGGCATTCTCTCCCTCTTCTTCGATGATCTCTTCATCATTATCCTCCTCATCTCTCATGTTTGGATCTTCAAAACTTAGTTATACCTTGTGCTTCCTTAGATTTTACTTTGTCAAGACAACTTCATTCCCATCATTTTCCCTCATCGAACACAACATCTCGACAAATAATAATTTTCTGTTTTGTAGGATCCAATAGTCTATAAGCTTTTGATCCAGGCTTTATCCCTAGATGTAACAACATTTGAGATTTACCATCTAAATTTCTAAGATGTGGGCCTTCGATTTTAGCATATGTTAAACATCCAAAACCCGAAGATGGTCTATTCTCAATTTCTTTCCCTTGAAAACCTCATATGGAGTTCAATATTTTAGGGCTCTTGTTAACATTATATTAATGAGATATGTAGCATATCTCACAGCTTCTCCCCATAGATATTGTGGCATTCCCATATGTTTCAAAATACTCTGTGTCATCTCCATCAAAGTACGATTTCTTCTTTCCACAACACCATTTTGTTGTGGCGTGTAAGGTGTTGTCATGTTTCTTTGAATCCCGTTTTTCTCACAGTATTCCACGAATTCTTGAGACATGAATTCACCTCCTCTATCCGTACTAAACACCTTGACACTTATTCCGGTTTCTTTCTCTATACGAGCTTTAAGCACCCTAAATTTCTCAAACATTTCTCTCTTTTTTCATAAGAATTGTCCACATATACCTTGAATGATCATCAATCAACACGAATATATATCTATTCTATGCTGGTGTGGATGGTGTTGATGGTCCAGACAAGTCACCATGAATCAGCCCGAGAATCTCACTAGCTCGAAATAAAGTAGCCTTAGGAAAGCTTCTTGATATACCTCGTTTATACCGACTCATAGCTTACTAATTCATATGTTTTCTTTAGTCTTTATCGTGTTTTTAGAGTCTTTTCAGGTACAAAATTCAAGGATACTTTGGATTCCACATGCTCAACAATATTGGAGCTTAACTTTGGATTTTTCCACTATGAGCTAAACGATCGATCGATCAACACCAAGATTGATCGATCGCAACTTTAGATAGGGAAAACTACGCTCGATCCATTGACCGACTTCTCATGCCTGACACGATCGACCTCCATCCGTCTATGTCATGCACACGATCCACTGCATGACCAAGCACTCAGAGATCGATCGAGCTATTTTCGAAGAAGTTGCGCACGATCCTTTGCATGATTCGGAAGCTTCACGATCGAATGAGAACATTGATCGATCGAGCAGTTGAAGGATCGATCGATCTAAGACCCTGCGAAGCCAAAACCAGATTTCCTTATTTTTGTACCAGTTTGGTTTACTCTATTTATTAGGTTAAAAACACGTTTTTAGAGGAGGCTTGGAGGTCAAAAAAAGTGGCAGACTCTTGTTGTAACCTAGAAGAGAAGAATTCAGATCTTTACATCATGGAGAAGGATTCCTAAACCTATATTCCATCTATTCTAAGTTTTCAATGAATTTCTTTACAATTGCTTGCTTGTTCTTTATTTCCATGTCTGAGTAGTTCATAGTCAAGTTTAGGGTATTCTAAGGATCTTAAGGGACTTAAGGGTGAGGAACAAATTTGTTTCAACTATGGAATCTCAGCCTAGAAACATGTTAATGCTTAGAAGTTTAACTATGATCTCAGGTTACTTATTATCTCAGAAGTTTAATAAGAATCAGAACCTTTCTAGGTAAGCAACTTCTTCACTACCAACAAGAGTTGATGCTAGGTTGGGTTGTGGATACTTAGGAACTGTCAATACTGCATGGTTAGAATTCTAGAACCAACAAGAATTAGGATCTCTAGGATCTAGGCATAGTGATTATCGCTGCGAGAGTAGGTAAGTCAATTGTTATTTCTTAGTCGAGAATGGAACTGAACTTGCCTGAATATATTCCTCATCCTAACCTTGACTTTCTTATAAATTCCTAAGCTTGATGCTTTAGATATTCCAAAGCATGTCTCCTTGATAACGCATCGGCCACAATATTTTCCTTGCCCTTCTTGTATTTGATTACATAGGGAAACGCTTCGATGAACTCCATCCATTTGGCGTGCCGCTTCTTGAGGTTGGTCTGGCCGCGGAGGTGTTTCAAGGTCTCGTGGTCCGTGTGAATCACAAACTCCCGGGGGAGAAGATAATGTTGCCAAGTTTCCATGGCCCAAACCAAAGTGTAAAGCTCCTTGTCATACGTCGGATAGTTCAGGGTGGGGCCATGAAACTTCTCACTAAAGTAGGCCATGGGTTTGCCTCCTTGGATTAGGACCGCTCCAATCCCGATGCCGGATGCATCGCACTCCACTTCAAAGGTTTTCTCGAAATTGGGTAAGACGAGGAGTGGGGCTTAGGTCAGCCTTCTCTTGAGCTCGCAGAAAGAGGATTCTTGGGGTGGTCCCCATGTAAATTCCTCACTCTTCTTGGTAATGGCTGTAAGAGGCACGGCCACGGTACTGATATCCTTGACAAACCATCGGTAGAAACTTGCTAAGCCGTGGAAGCTTCTTACTTGGCTTACGGTGGTTGGTGTGGGCAACTCCTCAATAGCTCTTATCTTCTCTAAGTCCACTCGTAGGCCCTGCGCACTCACAACAAAACCTAGGAACAGAAGTTCATTAGTACCAAAAACACACTTCTTGAAGTTAGTGTAAAGCTTTTCTTCTGGAAGAGTTGTCAAAAACGCATTAAGATAGGACAAGTGATTCTCAAGGTCGCGGCTATAGATAAGGATATCATCAAAATAAACCACAACAAACTTATTGATAAAGGGTCGGAGTACGTGATTCATTAGGCGAATGAAGGTGGATGGGGCGTTGGAAAGGCCGAACGGCATGACAAGCCATTCGTAGAGGCCTTGCTTGGTTTTGAAAGCCGTCTTCCATTCATCACCTTCTTTCATCCGGACTAAGTGATAGCCATTCTTGAGATCGATCTTAGTGAAGATGCTTGCTCCATCTATCTCATCAAGCATGTCGTCTAGACTCGGGATGGGATGCCTATACTTCACATTGATATTATTGACTGCCCGACAATCAACACACATGCACCAAGACCCATCTTTCTTGGTTACCAAGAGGACTGGCACGGCACAAGGACTGAGATTCTCGCGCACGTAGCCTTGCTTCATGAGGTCTCCGACTTGCCTTTCCAATTCTTTGGCTTCGGTTGGATTGACTCTATAGACGGCTCGGTTTGGAAGTTGGGCTCTCTAGATGAGGTCAATTTGATGTTCAATCCCTCGGATAGGTGGTAAGCCGTGAGGCAACTCTTTGGGAAACACGTCTTGAAATTAACTTATGAGCTCCTTGTTAGAATTAACACCAAAGATTAACTATGCTTGCGGAAAATAAAGAGATAATTAAGGGAGAATATTAGAGAAGACTCTTCTCTTCTTCTTACTTATAAAAACATCTTACAATGACTGTTTATATAGAAGGAGATATAAGAGAGAAAATGCAAAGTAGAAAAAGGAAAAATAGGAAAAAGAAAAAATAGGAAAAGGGAAAATAGGAAAAAGGAAAAATAGAATTGGAACCATATCTTGGGACAATCTATTTTTTTCTTTTTTCCAAACGGCTATGTTGCCCTAAAACCCTTTCTCCTTTGCTTCTAGAATAAGCGTCTCCTAGGGTAAATGGACTCGACTAATAGGTGGTAAGCCGTGAGGCAACTCTTCGGGAAACACGTCTTGAAATTGGCTTATGAGCTCCCTGATGGCTTCCGGGACAGATGCGTCTTCACTAGCTATAGATAACAATTATTTAAAGACCATTAGTAAAACATGAGAAGTGGAGTCACTAAGTGATCTCCTAACATCCCCAACATTAATCAAAAGGTTCGTTTTAGTATCCGGGTCCTTAGTCATGTTCGTTTGCAATTCATTAACTTGAGAGAGTGTCAACGGCTTAAGGCAAATACGCTTATTATCATGAGTGAAGTAGTACTGATTTGTGTGACCACAGTGAGATGTTTTCTTGTCAAATTGCCAAGGCCTACCCAACAAAAGGTGGCTGGCTTGCATTGGAACTACATCGCATAAGACTTGGTCCTTATATGGCCCCATATTGAATGTGACCGAAACTTGTTCGGACACATTGATCATAGATTTTTTATTAAACCACTTAACCTTATAGGGTTTTGGGTGGGGTGTGGTTACAAGAGAAAGTTTCTTGACCATGTAGGAGCTCGCGACATTGGTACATGAGCCCCATCGATGATCAAGCCACACACCTTCCCACTTATGCATCGGGTGTGAAAGATGTTATCGCGCTAGTTGGAGTCTTCCGGCAATGGATTGACACTGAGCATTCGGCGGATCATGAGAAGCTCTCCAACCTCCGGCTCGGTGATGGTTTCCTCGACCTCGACATCTTCGGAAAGCTCTTACGGGTCGTCGGCCTCATCTTGGGACTCATACTCCCATGTGGTCGTGAGGGTCATATTCTGATGGTTTGGGCAGTCATGGGAATAGTGGCCTCGTCCTAGACATTTGAAACATTTGATATCCCTAGTTCTTGCATCGGTAGATTGAGGACGCGACTCGAGTCGCGGGTTGTTGCTCGGCTCGCGTGGCTTGAATCGAGAATCGATGTGGACATCTTTCGGTTTCTCGGATCCACGGTTGATTCCATGGGATGATGACGTGCTCGGGGTCCAACTCGGAAGTCCTTGGCCTCGGGTCCGAGTGGTGCTATCATTCTTCCTCTTGATTTTTTGTTCCACTTGAATGGCCAAGTGCAACATCTCTTCAAAACCATGGTATGTTTGGCGCTCGACCTTCCTTGTGATCCTCTTATTCATGTCGTCTAAGAATTGAGCCATTAGAGCTTCCTCAGTTTCTTCAATTTGCAGCTGGTTCCTAAGGTGCTCAAATTCTTCCAAATACTCTTCAACACTCTTAGTTCCTTGGGTGATCCTTCTAAACCGCCTTTGTAGGTATCGGCTATAGTATTGAGGAATGTACCAAATCCTCATCAAAGCCTTCAATGCAATCCAATTGGCTATGGGGCGTTCGTAATTTCTTCTTCGGTCATCCACGTCCCGATCCCACCAAGTAATTGCATGATCTGTGAGTTGGGCGGCGGCAAAGATGACTTGACGTTGATCCATATGGGTGTAGCAAGAGAAAACCTTATCCATGCGTCCTTCCCACTGTAGGTAAGCTTCCAGATCAACCTTCCCGACAAATGTGGGAACGATGAGTTTATACGAGGGCCCGACTTGATTGGGACCCATGGGTCGGTTGTCATCTCGGCGTGGTTGTCTCCACCTCGGGTATTCTGGATCTTCTTTGGTAGAGTAATACTCGACTTGTCCTTGGTCTGGTTGTTGGCTGGGAGGTGGTGGAACTCTCAGGTCGCGGTAAGGTGGCACTCCTTGGGCAGCTGGTCAAACGGTCTTGAGTCGATTGAGCCGCTCATCGATCTGGCCTAACTGTGCTTGAATTTGCATGAGAATGGCTCCAATCTAAGGTGGAGGGGCCGGGGCTATCGGTGAATCTTGAGCCGCCATTGTACGGACGACGGCGTACGGATTCTGGTGTACCGGAAAAATATACGAACGGCGGCGGAAAGTCGCCAGAAAAGTATGTCCATCGGAGGGTCGCCGGAGAGTGAGGTACGGACGGTGGTGTGCGGACCGGGGGTCGGTGGTTGTACGGTCTGGTGGTTGTGCGGGGCGCGGGTCTCGGTTGGCTGTCGTACCGTCGACTCGTGCATTCCACCTGTCCAAATAAGCACACGTGCGTGAGTGTTAACAACTAATAGATAAGAAGAAATCTTTTTGAAATGTGATAGCTAATGATTGGTCAAAAAGCAGTCAATGATTGGAGAGAGAAAGAGAAAGCCGCCAACGTCCAAGCTAAACGATAAGGTGGTACGGAGTCGCGAGCTTGTGTCGTGACACATGGTTTCAAGGCCACCAGAACACAAGGTTCAAAATTATAGGCTAAAAATCGGTGAAAACTTCAATCGAGTGGGTTTCAAGGCCACTGAGACAAAAACCGAAGCAAGACTCCAACTTTACACCAAATAAAGGAACCCAAAAAATTCGCGAACAAGCAAGCTCTTTACAGATAGAAAACCGAAGAGATACGAGAGAAAACACGAAGCAACAAAAGATGGAAACGTTTGAACGAATCGGAAAAACATAAAGGAAAATAGCATGGATAGATACAACCGTGGGGATCTTCGGCTCTGATACCAAAAACTGATGCGTCACGCGGTCAAGGAGGGATTTGCTGGATGAACATCTTGTTGGTAATGGTACGGAAAATGCAACATCATATGCTATGCACAGATATCTGAGCTTGGAAGATCTTACAAAAGCAGCGGATGAAGAACATATGAAAGTTACAATGGATGATTTTTGTCAAGCACTACGTGAAGTTAAGCCTGCATTTGGAGCCTGTGTAAAAGATCTTCAGCTCTGCAGGTAAAAAAGCTTTTTTTTGTTTAAATTCTAGGTTTAATTTGCCATCAGCTTAAATGCTACCATACTGTATAGATACCTCTACATACTAATCTGCTAATGCTGGTATTATCTATATTTACGACATGTATATAGACAGGGATTTGTGGACTGTGGTGATCGACAAAATCTCATCTACGAAAACATCATGTTGAGCAAAATGAAGTCAATGAAAGAAGTCCTCCACTTACTTACCTTCTTTACGGACCTAGTGGAAGGTACTCGTACTTGCTTATATCCCATGTTTTGGAGTGTTGTTCCAAGTGTTTCCTGAAAATTGTAAGCTTGTTACCAGTGGGAAAACTGCATTAGACGCGACCATTGGCACGGACAGTAACTTCCCATATGTCAAAATAGTGAGTTCTGCTCCATTTTTTGGTTACTTAACTTGAACCCTTATATATAAATTTTTTGTGTGTCACCATTTGGGCAGGTCTCTGCAGAGACTATGGCTGGTCTTCAGGAGAGTACAAAAGCTGCTCACATTACCAAGGTCCTACCTTCAAAAGCTTCCTGCTTTTTTTTTGTGCTCTTTTGTTTGTCTACTCGACACTTGTTTTGGTGTGAATGAAACAGGTCTTTGAGGATGCATACAAATCACCATTGAGCATTGTTATCCTTGACAACATTGAAAGGTTGCGCATACATTGTTACTCTTTCCTTTCCTCTCAAAATTCATATTCTTGCTTACTTTGCATTTTTACATTCGGATTATAGGTTGTTGGAATACTCAGAAATCGATCCTCGATTTTCAAACATGATTCTTCAAACATTGTTAATCGTTCTCAATCAGCTTCCTCCGGAGGTTAGTTTCCTGGTTACAAAACTTAAGTAACTTTCCATTACGGTACTAACTTGTGAAATGTTATTTGTGGACAGGGAAGCAAGCTTCTTGTACTTGGTACAACAAGTGAATTTAACGTTCTTAAAAGCTGTTGCTTTGCGTAAAGCTTTCTCTGTCACATACTCTGTTCCATTACTGAGAGCAGATGATACTAAAAAGGTAAACTTGTTTTACTTGCAACTCCTTTTATATACATAGTTAATAATATGTTCCATTGTGCAGGTACTGAAGCAACTAAATGTGTTCACAGAGGACGATATTGAAAATGCTTCACAAGCCCTTAATGATGTGTGTGCTCGATCTTATTCTCTCTATGATTGTTGCGTACACTTTACTTAGAACTGATACACAAATTAAGGGCTTGCTCGTGTTCTAATTCTAAACATTTTGTTTTTGACATATTTCGTAGATTTCAATCAAACAGCTATACATTCTTATCGAAATGGCAGCACAGAGAGATGGCAGGTCTAAAGAGACGATATATACCAGGAAGGAGAAACTCAACATCGGTCATTTCTTTGATTGTCTTGAAGAAGTCATAGAGAATTAATGTCTGATTTTACACTAGTCGCACAAATTAGTATTCAATTAAAGATCATGTGTAAGACTTTCATATTCATTAGTGAATTGTACCAACGAAAGTGAAGAGAGGAGATCATATTGTAAGAGCCTTGGTTGCATTCTTATTGGAGAAGTGAAGTCTATTTAATTCTAATCCTGTTATGCGTTCAACTCTTTGGTTATGCTTATGCTATACAAACTATATAAAGGAAGAACTATTCAAGACATTAAATGCCCAAAACCTTTTGTATATTCTATAGCAACATGATACAAAAGCCTAAAATATAAAATATTATTATAGTTATTTCTACTTCCCCGTTATTTCGCAAAGTAAGTTAGACCACCATTATCAAGAGTTTCTTAAGGGTTTCTTAACTTATTTTATTATTAAAAATTTAAGAAATTCTTAAGAAATCCTATGAAAGTTTCTTATTTAAGAAACTCTTTAATAGATTTCTTAACTTATTTTATTATTTTATTATTAAAATATATTTCTTAACTCACTTTTTCTCATATATAATCATTCAATAATATTTAAAAAACTCTAATAAGAACTCTCCAATAATGTTGCTTTGGTATCAAATCTAGCTTTGGTATGATGTTTTCCCTCTTTAATCCTGTTTGATTGAGAAGGCAAAAAGATAAAATAAAAATTGTTTGTTTGATAAATAGCTTTCATGGTCAATGTCTCATTCCAATTTCCAAGTATCATTATACTCCAATTTCATGGAGTATCACATAAAACGGTCCAATTGTTCTCAGATGTAATAGTTATGTTTTAATTGGAACGACTAACAAGCAAATGAAATATCACAACAGCAAGAGTTTGTTTAACTAAAAACAAAAATCAAATGGTTAGGTTTATTAAGCTAGTAAATTACTCTCAAAAAAATATAAACCATGATCATGTGCATATCCCTGAGAATCACTTTCGATCTCTTTGTTCTTTAAAACTATCAACCTCTAATTAATAACTGACGTGAGAACTGTTTATTTTTGATAAAAAATTTATACGTGAGAATTATTTGCCAAAATACATGTAACATTTGAATTGTAACTTATTAGTAGCTGTTGCAAACAAAAAAAAAAATTATAAGTAGCTAATTTTTTTTCTAACAAAAGAAGATTAATTGGCACCTTAACATCATCAGGAAAAGCAAATTCGCATCACTCTCATATTAACCACGTCATTTGGTTATACACTTGTGATTAAAGGATTAAAATTCCGTAATGAAAGTACAATAAATTTTTAGATATACAGTGCATATTTATCTATCAAAGTTGCTCTAAATGTGAGACCATGATCACTGTTCTTATATATAACTGATGAAAATACATGCATGCACTGATGATGACATCATCTCTTTTGTCGGAGAGCTTGCCCACTTTACTCCAGTTATCTTACTATTACATATTGAGAATGACTTGTTGGCATTAAGACCATCTCCAGCTGTAAAATAGTCTAAAAATGGAAGGTTGAAGATTTCTATAAAATGATTTAATCTAAAATGATCCATTTAAATTAATTATTATTGTTTCAGGATTAGATAATCAATTGGTAAGTGTTAATATTTAGTTGATTACTCTCATATACCCATTGTAATCTCAACTACATCAATACTTACAATATTATTAGTTTTTCAATAAATATTTCTTTAAGGGTTTAGTTTGACTGGTCATCAAGTGCTAATGCTTGTTAAAAAAAACAGATCTCTACATATGATTCTGAAAGTAGTAAAATTTCAACTAGCTTTTGTGACCGATCCAAGAAGCTCGAATGCAACAAAAATATAATATTCAGAAAACATGCTAAACCATTATAGACTTTGAATGCTTATGCATATTATATTGGAACTTTAATTTAAATGAGAAATAGAAATCATAAAACTATTATAAATATAGTTACAAATTTATAATTTTAAAATATTTTTCATTAAAGTGAATTATCTTATAATAATGTGAAAATAATTGTAAAAGATTTGTCATTCATGGTTCTTTTGGACTCTATATATAGTCTTAGTTTCTTGATCAAAAAGATACACAATTTATTTTCCTTTCCCTCACAAAGTAAATTTTTTATTAAGAAAGTACAAAGTAATGTTTTTGGTTCATAGATTTTATAAAAGAGTAAAACTTTTATAGTATTATTGGTGATTGTATTATAGGATTCATATGCTCAAATTATCACCTCCCTGTGGGAGCCATTTTAGATTTAGGAAAAAGAGTTATCTCTTGACTTCACCTCTTTGCTTTTTTGCAATTTATTTAGATTTCGATTTCAGAGTTTTGAATTTTCCCCTTAAATTGTTTTTAAAATTATTGATTTGTTTGATTCTATTGTTATGTGCTTTCATCAATTATTAGTCTTATACATGAGTCTTACAATCTGAACCCAAAAGATTTGAGAATCAGATCAATCATTTTTTTCTTTTTAGATTTTACAAAAGAAACCGAGTTTGTTTTGTTGTCTTTCGTCAATGAATCTTCGAAAAGAACTATCGTGTTATTCCCATTATTATTCAATATTTTATACAAATCAAATTTCTTAGAAAACAAATTTTCTTTTATTTTATAAAATTCAATCGACACACTAAAATAATAATAAAAAAATATAAAACTCTAATTTATTTATTTTATTTATCACTTGTCTTTTATTTATGTTTATTACTTGTTTAATTTTCGTAAATCCTTTTTCTAATATTTATAATTTGTTTCTTCTCCTCTTCTAATTTCTTTTTATTTTTCTATTTACCAGAAACTTATGGTACCGAACAATAACGATACCCATATGTCCGATTCTGACATCAACCACATTGCACCGAAACAAACTAATGATTTGACACCCTCAAAGAGTGGTTCGCCATTATTTGTGCAAGAACATGTGGTTCCACATGCCTTTTTCACGCCTGAGAAATTTGTTGGTACGGATTTCAATGAATGGTAAGACAAGATGTTGTTCTTTTTAACAACATTAAAATTGGCATGGTACTTAACCGAGGATAGACCTGTGCTTCCTCCGCATAATACCAGCCCACATGCATTGGCTAGCATCCACACGTGGGATCACAATGATTACCTATGTAATGGATACATCAAGGCTCGCTTGCAAGGATCTTTTTATAAGGTCTTCCAAGAGTCAAAACTTCAAAGACCTTTTGAGAGGCTTTAAAAGCAAAATACAAGTCATACAATGTTGGCTTTAAAAAGTTTGCTACACGCAAATTCCTAGACTTCAAACTGGTGGATTCAAAATTCATCATAGAACAAGTCCATGAGCTTCAGAAGCTTGTGCATGAGCTTGCAAAAGAGGGGATGGAAATTGGTGAGTGTTAATTGCTCCATCGAGAATTTACCACCAAGCTGGATTGATTTCAAGTGATACCTCGACTACAAGCAAAAGCAACTCACCTTACCAAACTTGGTTTCACGACTTCAAAACGAATCTTTGAAACGTGAGAAGTCGAACTCGTTTATGATGGCGCACAATGCCAACATGGCTGAGTATAACCGTATAGGTAAAGCGGAGGTTGGGACTTTTAATGGTGGTCCAAAACGTGTTCAAAAATCTTTTGGACCTAAGGCTCACCAAGGTGTCAAGAAGACCAACAAGAAGTTTGTTGGAAAGTGCAATTATTGCAAGAAACTTGGGCACAAGATGGTGGATTGTCGTTCCAATTCCAAAGGGCCAAACCAAGCAAACCTCACAAAGGTGGATTTGTGTGCGGTCGTCACCAAAGCACACATAGCTAAAGAAAATCTGATGGAGTGGTGGTATGACACAAATGCTACAATACACATATGTGTCAACCGTAACATGTTTAGTATTGTCAAAAAGTACACCACCGACGAACATCTTTTGATGGAAAACATCTCACACTCATAGATCAAAGACGCTAAGAAGGTGGTCTTGAAGATGACATCGGGCATGGAGGTCACTCTCTCCAACGTGAAGCATGTACCTGACATGAGGAATAACTTGATCTCGGGAACATTGATGAGAAAGTATGGCTTTGACATCAATTTTTTGTCCGATCAGTTGATCCTTAGGAAGAATGGAGTGTTTATTGGGGAAGTTTATGTCTCACGGGAACTAGTCAAAATGAGTGTAATGACTGTCCACTGCAATGATGGGGCTTCAAACTCCAAAAATGTTGTAAGCGATTCCGCTAATAATAAGAATTCATTTGCTTATGTGGTATGCATTTAGTGTTAATTTTCAAGAGAATTAAGAGAGCAAGAGTGGGAGAATGGATTTGAGGAAGAAGAGAATGGTGAAATGAGAATGAGGAAGAAGAAACTATTTTCTTTCTTATTCATTTACATATGTTATACACACATATATATAGTCTTTACATCACTAGGATTTTGATTAATAGAGACAATTCACTACACAACAAAAATATCTATAAGAGGAAAGAAGAGAAGGGTCTTCCATCAATTCCAAGGTGCGACGCGTCCCGTAGGGCACACAAGCCTCCAACGGCTTTCTTTTGTCCAACGTTCTGCACCAACGGTTCCTTTGTGTCCAAAGATGACTTAGTCACTCTTGTCCCTTCCTAACTATCCTTTGAGTGTCTTTGGTTATCTTAGCTCCCATGTTTCCTCTTTTCGTGTTGGTCAAGTTAATACTCCCCCTCAAACTTGATTCCATAGAATATAAGGATCAAGCTTGAAAATTTTAACTTTCCACCTTATTAAAACCTTCAGTGTAAAATCCTTTTGGGATAAAAACATCTAAAAAAAAAAGAGTATGGTTCATTGTCACGTTTTGGGTAAGTTGATAAGCCCAAGTTTTGAGTATATAAACTCACATATTTTGAGACTTGCAGCTTTTGTAAATATGTCAGTAAGTTGGTCCATGCTTATTGTATAGCAAGGTAAGATGACTCTTTGTTCCACTTTTTCCCGAACCTTGTGGCAATCGGTTTCAATGTGTTTTGTTCTTTCGTCAAACACAGAGTTTGACGCTATATGTATTGCTGCTTGGTTGTCACAATGCATTGTGATTGGCTCCTTGCTCTTAATTCCCAAATCTTTGAGTAGAGCTTTCAACCATATGAGCTCATCTGTGAGTTTTCGCATTGCTCTATATTCCGCTTCCGCACTTGAGCATGATACAACCTTTTGTTTCTTGCTTTTCCACATGACTAGATTACCGCCAAGGAACGTGCAATATCCGGTAGTGGATTTGCAGGCTTGTTTATTTCCAGCCAAATCTGCATCGCAATATCCCACAAGTGTTGTATCTTTATTTCTTCACATCCATATGCTTTGTTCCGGAGTCCCTTTTATGTATCGTAGTATTCGCTCCACCATTTTCCAATGACTAGTTAAGGAGCTTGCATGTGTTGACTTGCTTGATTCACGACATAACATAGGTCCGGGCGTGTGATGGTAAGATAGATTAATTTTTCCACCATGTTTCGGTATTGGTGATTATCTTCAAACAGAGGGTCATCATTGTTCTCCATCTTGCGTGTTGCTTGGTAGGTATCATCAAGTGGTGTGCGAGCTATCTTGGTACCTATATCACACTCAAGTAAAAGATCAAGAGCATATCAAAGATAGATTTACTCCAACAAAATTATATCCCAAGGAAATACTTCATAAGACCAAGGTCCTTGATATTAAAGATAGATTTGAGATGATTCTTGGTCTCAAGTATCCCATCTTTTTTGTCACTGGTAATTATAATATCATCTACATAGACAAGAATGACTACAATACTTTGAGAGCTGCAGAGAGTGAATAGGGTGTGATCGGCCTCAAATTTGTGGAATCCTCTATCGCGGAGTGTGTGACTCAACTTGTGATACCACGCACGTGGATATTGGTTGAGTCCATAAATGGCTTTGCAGAGTCGTAGTACATTCCTAGGGGCAACAATATGTTCAAGACCCGGTGGAGGATGCATGTAGTCTTCATCTTCAAGCTCGCCTTGAAGGAATGCATTTTTGACATCCATTTCCTACAATTCCCAATCAAGGTTAGTAGCAAGTGAAAGAACCACTTGTACCGTATGTAATTTGGCTACTGGGGCAAATGTATCATGGTAGTCTTCGCCGTAGGTTTGTGTGAAACCGCGAGCTACGAGTCGAGATTTGTACCGTTCAATTCGACCATCACTTTTGAACTTGATGGTGAAGAGTCAATGGGATGATACAGCTCGTTTACCATGTGATAGTCAAGCTTCTTCCCAAGTATTATTCCTTTCCATGGTGGCATGTTCTTCGTTTACGCCATCTCGCCAAACTTGGTGTTCTTTGGCCTCTTCATAAGATTTGGGCACAAAGTGCTGATCAAGTTTGGTCATGAATGCCTTGTGCTCAAGTGGTACCATGGCTAGGTGGCATGTAAGTTGGTTGGGGTGGGCAACGACATTGTTGTTGTAGTAGACCCGGGAGGCATTCCGAATCTGTTGGTTGCGGCGTACGGTGGGAGCCGGAACATCGATAGGGTCGGGCGGAACCTCTTCGGAGGCATCAGGCGCACCACAATCTAGGTTGGGCGCGTCTTGAGCGGCGGTAATTACATAGGTCTGTGGGAAGGAAGCGGCCTCATGTGGGGAGGGAGCGCCCTGATGTGGGTCGGAAGCGCCCTATTACGGGACGAGAGTGCCCTGCTGCGGGAAAGGGGTGTCCTGCTACGGGAAGGACCGTCCTGTTGCAGGAAGGGATCGTCCTTCTGTGGGGGAGGTAGCGTCCGACTGTGGGAAGGGCGCGCCCGGCTGTGCAATGGTGTTGTCATGACATGGGCATTCCAATATCCCTATTTGTGTCAACAACCGTTGTAGAGTGGTGGCCCTATCCGGACATGATTGTGATAGACCCCAAACCTCTTCCCAATTCTTCACATCATAGTACCCTTTATTTTCCAAGAATTTTACATCTCTTGACACAAGAACTTTTTGTTAGTTTCAGGTGCATAGCACTTGTATCATTTTTGAGTCGTAGAATAGTCAATGAACATTCATTTGGTGCTCTTAGCCTCAAGTTTGTTTCTCAAGTCTCCTGAAATTAGAAAAATCCAACACTATCCAAAAATGCATAAGTGGTTAATATGTGGTTTGGTTTAGTTGAGTACCTCGAATGGTGTGCGGTCTTTGAGCACTTTAGTTGGCGTTCAGTTGATCACATAGCATGTCGTGACAACCGCATTTCCCCAAAATTTCTTGGGAACATTTGTGTGGAACATCATGGCCCTTGATACTTCCATTAGGTGCCTATTTTTCCTTTCGGAAACACCATTTTATTGTGGAGTGTATGGACAACTTTTTGGAGCGTGGCTAGGGTTTGTTTGAACAAATTGCTTGTATATTCACCTCCATTGTCTGTCCTCAAAATTTTTATCTTAGTATTATATTGGTTAGACACATAACTATCAAAATTTATAAATACTTCTAATACCTTATCTTTAGATGGTAGTAAAGTTAACCAAGTGTATTTTGATTTTCGTCTATGAATGTAACAAAGTATTTATGATTTTCCCTAGGCTTATATGGTGATGACCAAACGTCCTAGTGGATTAGTTCACAACAATTTTCATAAAAAGTTGAAGACTTGGGAAACACCGACTTGCAATGTTTACCAAGTATACAAGTTTCACACTCATCATTCTTAAATGCAACATTAGGTAATAGTAAATTTAAAGCACGACTGTGGGGATGGCCAAGCCTAGCGTGCCATAAAGCATTGTCAATAACATGTATACTAGAATGACATAATAAATTTGGATTGTTCTCTAAGTGATATAATCCATTCTTGGAAGCTCCTTCTTCAAGGATTTGGTTTGTCTCAATATCCTGAAAATATACTTTGCTAGCATCAAAAATGGCTTTGCAATTTAAATCACTTCGGTTTTATTTACACTTAATAAATTTGATGTAAATTCCGACATATAGAAGGCACTAGAGTGTATATTGAAAATTCGCAAGTCACATATTCCCTTAGTGGGGACTCTAGTTCCATTTACAATTTCAACACTACCTAAAGTCGGTTCAATATTGTCAAGAAGATTCATATTGCTAATCATGTGATAAGTAACCCCGAAATCCACAATTAATGGTTTATTGAACTTTGAGACAAGGGAAGTGTTACCGGAATATTTTAGGGAATTGATGGCTTTGATTAATTCAACTAGATCGGATTTTTTCATATACTTATTATTTGCCACAATCATTGCTTTTGCTATAACCATTGCTTGTTGAGTTGATGTCTCTTTGGACCTCGGACCTCCTTTTTCATCGTGGGCCATGTTGGCTTGGCCTTTTTTTGTTCCCAACGATTTTGTTTAAGGTGAGGATGAAGGACCCGACATCGATCCTTAGAGTGTCCCTTCTTTTTGTGATGGTCACATACCCATACTTTCCTTTGCTCATTGCGGTAAACAACCTTATTTGCCATGATAAGGTCTCCTCTTCCACCAAGGAGACCTCTATTTCCTTGTTCTCTTAGGATAAATCCACATACTTCTTCCAAGCTAGGGAGCTTGTCCAATTTTAAGTGGTGACGTACTAAGTCATTGTAGATTAGATTTATGTTCATCATGAGTTTAGACACCTTGTATTGTTCCAACCTTTCTCCAATAGCCTTAGGATCCACCGTTGTTGGCCTAAGCATTTCAAGCTCGGCCAAAAAAGATCGGCACTTGCCAAACCACTTGGTGAATTCCATGTCATCTTGTTTGAGCTCACTTAGCTCCTTATTGACTTCATATACATGGCTAAGATTAGAGAGATTTCCATACACCTTTTTTAGTGTATTCCAAAGTTGTTTGGCACTTTCACAATATGAGTAAGTTTCATGGATGGATGGGTCAATGGAGCTTTGTAAGAGGACAAGAACCACTTGGTCGTCTTGGTACCATTTATCTTCATCCGCCGCCATAGCTTCCATTGCCTTGTTCTTATCTCCATTGACTTCTCCGGTAGAGTGGACCGACCTAATTGGACTTCCCACATCAACATGACTCCAAAGTCCTTGGCCGCCTTAGACAGATTTTATTGTCCTTGACTATAATACATAATTCACACCTTTAAGTGTGACATGAACACCAAAATTTTTGGAATTTTCCATTGTAGATAGTAACTTTGAAAAAAAAATGAGAGTTTTGGCGGAATTAGTATGATCTGAAGAGCTTATCGCTTTGATACCATATAAATTTTCAAGAGAATTAAGAGAGTAAGAGTGAGAGAATGAATTTGAGGAAGAAGAGAATGGTGAACCGAGAATGAGGAAGAAGAAACTATTTTCTTTCTTATTTTCTTTACATATGTTATACACATATATATAGTCTTTACATCACTAGGGTTTTGACTAATAGAGACAATTCACTACACAACAAATGTATCTATAAGAGGGAAAATGATAAGCATCTTCCATTAATCCCAAGGTGGGATGCGTCCCGAGGAGCATCTTCCCTCTTCATGCGACGTGTAGGGCGCACAAGCCTCCAACGACTTTCTTTTGTCCAACAGTCTGCCCCAACGGTTATTAAGGACATGTAAATTCTAAATCAATTGAACGATTAATAAATTTAAATTTAATTCTTAAATGTCTAAAAACAAAGACAAATGTGAGATATGCGTTCAAGCAAAACTCACTAAAACACCATCACCTCAATAATAAAGGAATATCAAACCTCTTGAACTAATCCACACCGATTTGTGTGACCTCAAATTAGTTTTAAGTAGAGGCAATAAGAAATATTTTGTAACGTTTATAGATGATTATACAAAGAATTGGTATGTATATCATTTACATAGTAAAGATGAAGTTCTGCAAAAATTCAAAGAATACAAACTTGAAGTTGAGAATCAACTAACACGAACTATAAAATTTGTTTGTAGTGATGAGGAGGTGAATATGATGGTCCGTTCAATGTATTTTGTTGAGAACATGGCATTATCCATCAAACAAACGCTCTCTATTCACCAGAGTCTAACGGCATTGCGGAACGCAGAAACCAAAGTCTCAAAGAAATGATGAACATTATGCTCCAAGAATCTGGTACATCCCATAATCTGTGGGGGTGAAGATTTGCTCATAACGAACTATATTTTGAATAAAATACCACATAAAGCTATGGGCAAAACGCCTTATGAGCTTTGGAAAGATAATGAACCTTCTTACAAATACCTCAAAGTATGGGGTTATCTTGCAAAAGTTTCAGTACCACCTCCTAAAAAGGCCAAGGTAGGTCCAAAAAATATGGATTGTATTTTTCCCGGTTATGCACACAATAGTAGTGCTTATCAATTTTTGGTGTGGAAATCATATATATCTGATATCCACAAAAATACGGTAATGAAATTTCAAATGCTTGTTTTTTGAAGATGTTTTAACATGTAAACCAATTCAATCCTTGAAACCGTCACGTGAAGAACCAAGCACTCCTGATGAAAATCAGGCGAGTAATTCTAGTACAAGCGTACCAGATCCAGAGCCAATCATCGAACTTCACAGAAGTAAACGTGCCCAGAAAGAAAAATCGTTGATGATGCTTTTCTGATGGTATTGCTTTTGGAGAATGAACCTCGAACTTATTCCAAAGCAATGTCCACACCTAATCGGTTTTCTGGAAATAAGTTGTCAATGGTGAGATGGATATCCTCCAAAATTATATTTATGAAATCACTGACCTGACACAAGGGTTCAAGGCATTCAGTAGTAAATGGACTTTTAAAACAAAATTAAAAGTTGATGGCTCTATCGATGAATATTAAGCTCGCCTCGTGGTACAAGGTTTCCGAAAAAAAGAAGGTTTAGATTTCTTTGACACATATTCTCTAGTGATAAGAATCACTTCGATAAGTATGTTAGTCGGTATGCCAATTTACGTGTTCTGGAAATACATCAGATGAGAGTAAAAACTGATTTTTCTAAATGGAGGTTTAGAAGAAGAGATTTGTATGAAGCAACCTAAAGGATTTGTTGGTCCAGGACAAGAACATAAAGTTTGTCGTCTTGTCAAATCATTGTACGAGGTTAAGCAAGCACCAAAAAATGGCATGAAAAATTTGACAATGTCATGATGATAAATGGGTTTTAAATCAATGAATGTGATAAGTGCATATACATTAAACAAACTGAGAGTGTATATGTTTTGTTGTATCTCTACGTAGATGGCATGCTCCTTCTAAGTAGCACCAAATTCATAATCCAACAAACTAAGAACATGCTTAGTTGCTAGTTTTACATGAAATACATGGGTCTTGCAAGTTTCATTCTCGGGATTAGGCTCACACGTACCTCTGATGGTTACACTTTGTCACAAACTCATTATGCAGAAATTTTTTTGCAATGTTTTAAGAGCTACACAAATGGTACCGCAAAAACTCATGTGGACCATCATCTTCACCTAACCAAAAATTTGGGTCAAGTAGTCTCACAAATTAAGTATGTGCATGTCATTAGTAGCCTCATGTACTTGACTAATTGCACTAGACCAGATTTATCACATGTATTCAATGTATTGGGTCGTTATACCAGTAACCCCGGTCATAAACATTGGAAAGGTATAACGAGAGTATTGGATTATTTACGATATTCTAAAAATTATGATTTACACTATGGTAAAGAAGTTGTGCTTGAAGGATATAGTAACACAAACTAGATTTTTGATTCAAGGAACTCAAAATCCACTAGTGGATATGTCTTTACATTATGCGGCGCTGCAGTATCCTGAAAATCTTCTAAACAAACTCTATTAGCTCGATCAACCATGGAATCAGAATTTATTGCTCTAGACAAAGCTGCAAAAGAAGCAGAATGGCTACATTGTAATAGTTAATTGGAAATTGCTTGCGCACACAATAATCTATAGAATAGTAAATCTTGTTACATTCATTAACTACACAGAACCATCAGACATTTGGTCTCGAATGGTGTGATCAAAATCGATTACATAAAGTCTGCTAATAAATTAGTAAATCCATTCACTAAATGTCTAACAATAGAACAAGTGCTCAAATCGTCTAAAGGAATGGGTTTAAAGCATGTTGCTACGATAACTTTATGACGGATACCCAACTTATACAACTGGCGATCCCAGACGATAGGTTCAATGGGACAACTAAGTCAAATACATTGTCATCAAAGCACAACACAACCATTCTTAACAACAATCGTCATGCCTAGAAATAAAAATCAAGGTTAAGCAATGCTTTTAATGATCAAATAGCATTGGCATATCAGTGGAGTCTCAAATGTTACTTCTTACTACAAAATTATTAAAGGAATCACCTACTAAGTGTGAAATGAGACCGTTTCTAGGAGAATTTATCCAGGAAAAAAATTCTAAGTTCACTCACGAACATACTAGGCAAGTTCAAGGCCACAACGAACACAATAGATAACCTAATACTCTACTAGAATTAACATTGTGTTATAATTGTTATCTCCGTTTACATAAAAATCTAGAAAGTTCAAGACATTATGTTCACTTTTTGGCCAAGTAAGCCCAACAAAGATTAACTATGACTAGTTCAAAGTTGAAAAAAACTACCAGCTCAAACACAGTGTTTTTCGTATATACTCTCGTCAGTTGTTTTCATCAAGTTTATCGACTCATTCTTTTTTTCAGCGTCTATTGATTTCGTTGCTTCTTTCTTTCATGCGTCGTATTTCTATTCATGTGAAAGATTGTTGGAACTTTAATTTAAATGAGAAATAGAAATCATAATGTTATTGCAATTATTATTGTTACAAATTTGTAACTTCAAATATTTTACATTAAAGAGAAATATCTCATAATAATGTGAAATAATTGCACAAGATTTGTCATTCAAAGCTCTCTTGACTTTATATATAGTCTTGGTCTCTTGATCAAAAAACACTCAATTTATTTTTCTCTCCCTCACAAAGTAAGTATTTTTTTATTAAGAGAGGATAGAGTAGTGTTTTTGGTTCATAGATTCTATAAAAGAGTGAAACTTTTATAGTCTTATTGGTCATTGTATTCTAGGATTCATATACTCAAATTACTACCTCATAGTGTGTTGGATTCAGGTAAAAAAGTTATCTCTTTACTTCACCTCTTGATTTTTTTTGCAAGTTATTTAGATTTCGATATCAAAATTTTATATTTTACCCTTAAATTGTTTTTCAAATTATTGACTGGTTTGATTCTATTGTTATGTGCTTTGATCAATTATTGGTCTTATATATGAGTCTTACTGATTAAATGCAATTAGGCCTATATGTAACTTCAATTCTCACTTACATATTTTTTTGTGGAAGAAAAAAATTAGTAGAATATTCAATCCGCAAACAAATAAAAAGAAAAGAAAAAGAAGAGACATACATTCAATCTGCAATGTTTTCACTTACTACAACAATTCAAGTTCTTTAATTCTAGTTAAGATCATTCGCTTCTTCTTTTTTCACTTATTACAACAATTTAAGTTGTTTAATTCTAGTTAGATCATTCGCTCTTCTTTTGCAGTTGTACAAGAATTTGGTATTTATATGCCACTATTGATGAAAAAAACATCTCACAAAATATATGGAAAATCGATATATACATGAAATTTAAACAAACAAACAAGATATACCTTCTAATCATATAAATTATGTATACAATTTAATAAACAATAACATAAAAGTATTATACAAATATATGATCATATAAATGAATGCGACTAAAAAGTTCTGTATATTTTATGTGTAGAAATATACATATATAATATTTATATAGTCAAAAAATATATTTCGTGCAAAAAAATCAATCATTATAGTATATGACAACTAGGAAGCAACATGAATTACATGATCAATAACAATAATTAAAATGCTTTATTTACAACTGAAATAAAACATAAATAATTAACCTTTATCAAATAAATTGAGAGAAAGTCTTTAAGTTTATATTGTGTATTGAAGTTATAAGTGATAAAATTAATAATCAAATGCTTGATTAATTTACTGCTAATAAAACAAGTAAACAAAACAGGTTAGTTAGATTAAGCTAGGAACTTACAAAGATTTCGAAGTTTCTTGATCAAATCAAAACTTACACCACTTCTTCGAATTCTTCACACAGATTTCACTTTCTCATTCAATACTTTTTGGATAATTGAACTCTACTTAATTATGTGATAATGAATTTATTTTGTTATGAGTTTAATACTTTGGTTATGGTTATGTTATATAGATTGTATAAAAAAGTTGTTCAAGATGAATAGAAAACTTTGTATAAAGGAATTATTCAAGAGCTAAGTGAGTAGATTTTTTTTCAAACTTTTTCCAGTATCCACCACGCCACACATCATGAGCAGATCTATAAATATCATTTAAAAATCAATATTAGCTATAAACACTAAATAATGATGACTCAAAACATATTGAATATATATATATATATATATATATATATATATATCTGGGCTAAAAACTTAAAACTTATTAGGTAAAAGTTTTGGAAAAAATATATGATGCATCAACTGGAAACTTAATGAAGTGAAATAACTTACTCTCAAGGCTTAACACATTTCATTGAAGATGTGATATTCTTTTTGAAGGAACCCCATTACTTCTAGAGAGTTGCTTAGCCAACGCATTTCTTGGTGAGCTAATGTGATGAGAAGTTTAAGATTACCTTCACTATAGTTACTCGTAAGAGTAGTTGTAATGACATAACAAACCATAGAGTAAATACTAGAACATACACTAACATGTTTTAGCCCATAAAAAAATATCAATGTACCTAGCTCTTAGTACATACCTATCTCTTGAAGATTAAGATCAATTAGTGTCAAGTTTAAACTATTTTTCATTGGGTGACTTTACGAAGGATACGTAAACGCTCGGAGTGAGGTAGAGAAGACATTTCACTCTAATTCATTTAAGAATTCCATTACTAGTTTTATTCCGTTGTTGATGAAAACAATATACTAGTTATGAACAATAAACTGTTAGGTATACAATTAACTTTCATCTATGACAATTACTCTAATATAAGCAATCCCTTATGAAAATAGAGATTAACGAATGATGCATACTTTGGTCAACTATATTAGGAATGTCTTTATAAAATAAAACTATATCAAAAATGAAATGTAGACACATCAAGTTTTGTTGAGGAATTAAGTAATATAGTCTATAAAATGGTCCATTTTATAGACTATTTATATATACTGTAATATATAAATTACTTATTAAATACAAGTCTTTCACATATTGTTTAGGAATTAGATAGTCAAATCACTCGATCATTGACTTATAGTTAATTACTTTCACATTATTATCTTTTATGAAGATATCTGTTTAAGGGTTTATTTGGACTAGTCAAGCGGTAATGTTTGTGTCACGGTTAGGAATTTGGGACCTTGAGCGGTTTTTAATGTTCTAAGTTCAAAACATGCCTTACGGGTCCATCCACGGGATAAGTCGCACTAATATACTCACATTACAAAACTATCAAGAAAATGAACTAATTGCTTTTAATTGCTACTCTGAACACTAAGGCTCCCTCCAAAAATTTGAGGAGTTTCAAGTGTTAGCCTTTGATGGGGTAATGAGATATGTCAAGCAGAAGTTCCAGGAACATCCTCAGTAGAAGGCTGCATTGGTTTTTGAGGTCGTGGTGGTGGTTTTGGTTTCGGTGGTGGTGGTGGGGGTCTCTTTGGTTTCGCCTTCTTAACTTCCTCAGCATCAACATCAAACTGCAGGATGAGACAAATAGCCACACACGTTCAAAAATGAAGAAGAATGTCTGTAAATGAATCAACATGAAAACAAGGAAAAAAACCTTGTAACCACAGCCTGCCACACATGCTTTAAAGCAATCCTTTACAAACAGAGGAACATGTAAACAAGTTACATACAGTTCGGTCTATTTCTATTATTATTTACAGCAGAGTGAATACCTGAGAGTAGCTAGCAGCTCCAGGAGAACGATCTATATATGCAGTCCATTCTCGATCTTTTAGCACAGGATCTTTGTAGCATATCTCACTGCAGGCTGCTACACCTAAAGAGAGTACACTACTATTACACCAATTCAATAACTTGGAAACTAAAACCTGAAAAGAGGAGATATTTTCATGAACAAGTGTAATCTAGGAGACAAGTTTGGCTTAATGAAGTCGAATGGAGAGGACAAATCTAATTGCTCTAAGATCATTAAATCTCAGAAGGATTTCACAGATAAAAAAAAGAAAAGCTTACAATCTTCCCATGAGTCACAATCGGCATCACATCCCTTTTTGCAGAATATTCTCCCTACAGAGATTCAGGAATATCATGAGTTCCTAAGCTGATAATAAAACCAAAAAAACAGATTGCTATGATTCTGAAAGAGTGTTTTACAAAAAGCAGGACGATGTATAAAAATTCAACTAGCTTTTATGAGCTTGAATAGACATGAGAGATCCAAGAATGATAAAACTTTCATCAGAAACAGCCAAACCAACTCTTTTTCCTAATTTTACAGAAGCAACATTGATGCAAAATCATCGTGCATACTGTTACTTAAGTCTTTGCTCAGTCTCCCTTACTTATAATCGGATCGAAATGTTCCATAATCCATAATCTTCAATTTACATTATTCAATCACGAATCAAAGAAGGTATCCTACGAGTTCTGGAACAATCTAACAAAAGAAGTGATTACTTATCCCAAATCTTTACTAAAAATAAATGAACGTAGAATGCAACAATAACTAATTAAGACTCAGTTCTCGATTCAATTGCAAACAAAGGAAAAAGAAGAAACACTCCAAAAAAATTCAATCTAACAATCCAAATCAAATTTCCAGTACACCAGCTTCAACATGTATTCACGAAATGAGAATTTATGATAATCGAGAACTAAAAGTATATGAAAATATAAAGAATCAAAAACATAAAACTGAGCCATTACAGATCAAATTCACCAGAAATTAAGAACAGAGAGATTACATACAAGGAATCTGCATAACAGATGCAAACTTATGCGTGCATTCACTCCCACATGGCGGTGTCCATTTCTGCGGTATCATCTCTTTCTCTTCCTCCGCCTCTCTCTCTCTCTTTGCTCAGTTCTGAAAATGTCGCCGAAGCCATAGAAATGTACCAAGGACTTTCTTTATATCAAAAGGGCAATCCCGTCATTTGACCATCCAAGCGAACCCGGTCCCGTTTTTTAATTTAAACCAGTCAAACCGGTTATCGGACAAATAAGCCGACTTCTCTTTCTCGATTCTTTTATAAAAAAACTCGCGGCCGTCTCTTGTTTGTCTCTGTTCTTTGAGCTCGAGTAGTGTTTCTGCTTTGGCTCTGCTCAGCACTTCGTCAGTGAGTTCAATAAAATGGAGTATAACGAATACGAACCTGAACCTCAATATGTAGAGGACGATGAAGATGAGGAAATTACTCAGGAAGACGCATGGGCTGTTATATCTGCTTACTTCGAAGAGAAAGGTCTCGTTCGTCAACAGCTCGATTCGTTTGATGAATTTATTCAGAACACTATGCAAGAAATCGTTGATGAGTCTGCTGATATCGAGATCCGACCTGAATCTCAGCACAATCCTGGCCACCAGTCAGATTTTGCAGAGGTCCTTCCTCGAGCTCTAGGGTTTCTATGGGAATTCAAAATTCTGTTTAGGGAAGTTTAGCCTCTAGCTCTTGGTTGCAAAAAGGGGTTTCCCATTTCTGAGTAGTTGATCTCATTGATATCCGTGAGATTATCATTGTATTCAATGCTCAATTAGGGTTTTGAATATTGTTGAAGCTGAAATCAGTTTCTGCACTAGGAACATGTGTTTGGTATTCTTTTTCCTGTACATCTGGTGTGGCTGTTTTGTTGCAATTAGGGTTTTCCCTTCTCGGCTAGCTGATCCCAATGATGTCCCGAGAATATCTTTATATTCAGTGCTTGAGCTATTCACTTTTTCAAGGTTTAGTGGTTTTAAATTTAATTCAGTTTTGGCACTGTGGGAACTAGAGTAACAAATTTGGCATCTAATTATCTCTACGTCTGATATAGTTGTTTTCGTGCAGACAATCTACAAGATTAGTTTTGGACAGATTTATCTGAGTAAACCCATGATGACAGAGTCTGATGGAGAGACTGCCACCTTGTTTCCTAAGGCTGCGAGGTTGAGAAACCTCACATACTCTGCTCCTTTGTATGTCGATGTTACTAAGAGAGTTATAAAGAAAGGGCATGATGGTGAGGAAGTTACAGAGACACAGGATTTTACTAAAGTTTTCATTGGAAAGGTGCACGAACTTAACTTTTTTGGCAAAATTTTGATTATCTGCATCCATCCGCCATGATTTTAACAGAGGAAATGTTTTCTTTTTGTGTGGTCTTTTACAAGGTTCCCATCATGCTTCGGTCTAGTTATTGTACCTTGTTTCAGAACTCGGAGAAAGATCTGACAGAGCTTGGGGAATGTCCTTACGATCAGGGCGGATACTTCATTATTAATGGCAGTGAAAAGGTTCTGATTGCTCAGGAAAAGATGAGTACAAACCATGTTTATGTGTTCAAGAAGAGACAACCAAATAAGTATGCTTACGTTGGCGAAGTCCGTTCTATGGCTGAGAACCAAAATAGGCCTCCAAGTACAATGTTTGTGCGTATGCTTGCTCGTGCTAGTGCAAAAGGGGTGAGAGGAAGCTAATATTAGTAATTCTTCTCTTTCCTGCCTTGATACTTCTTTAAAATCTAGAAAATGGTAATAAGTTACTCTATGTGGCAAATGGATGCAGGGTTCATCGGGACAATATATTCGATGTACTCTTCCATATATCAGAACAGAAATTCCAATTATCATAGTGTTTCGTGCACTGGGATTTGTTGCTGATAAGGATATATTGGAACACATCTGCTATGATTTTGCCGATACTCAAATGATGGAGTTGCTCAGGCCTTCCTTGGAAGAAGCCTTCGTTATTCAAAATCAGCAGGTATCCACTAATCCTAAACTTTGTTGATTATATATGATTCTGCCCTTCTCCCATGTTGGATGCTTGAATAATTGATCATACAATCATTTGATTAACATTCATATTGCTTCAGGTTGCTCTTGACTATATTGGCAAACGTGGTGCAACAGTTGGTGTCACCAAGGAAAAAAGGATAAAGTATGTGATAGTCTAAAAAATTAAGTTGCACATTATGATCCTAGATGTCAACGATTGAGATGTTCACACTGGAGGTTTGCAATTGCAATATTATCATTGCAGGTATGCGAAAGATATCCTTCAGAAAGAAATGCTTCCTCATGTAGGCATTGGGGAACATTGTGAGACAAAGAAAGCTTACTATTTTGGGTAGGTTGTTAGTTCACTTGTATTGTTTTCATTTATATGTTTCTGTGTTGCTCATATTATGCTATAATGTACTTAGGTATATTGTACACCGGCTGCTGCTTTGTGCACTTGGCCGAAGGCCAGAAGATGATAGGGATCATTATGGCAACAAAAGGCTGGATCTTGCTGGTCCTTTACTTGGAGGGCTGTTTAGAATGGTTTGTTGCCAGCTCACAATTATGCATTAGTTGAGAGTTTAAGAATCAGCTTTTCTCTCTCTTACTGACTTATCGCTCTAACTGCAGCTTTTTCGAAAGCTAACAAGGGATGTGAGATCTTATGTTCAGAAGGTACATAGTCACTCTCTCTTCAGCGAAAGTTTTATGCTAGCTTGTTATCCTGTGTTTGGAAGTCTGATTCATGTGTTAACAGTGCGTTGACAATGGCAAAGAAGTCAATCTTCAATTTGCCATAAAGGCTAAAACAATTACCTCGGGCTTAAAATACTCTCTGGCTACTGGGAACTGGGGCCAGGCAAACGCTGCCGGGACAAGGGCTGGAGTCTCTCAGGTTAGGATATTCTTCGTTACTTTGTTTTTGAGCTCATAATTTCTTGATTTATGTAATGAGGTTTACAGTTTTGGTTTGTTATGGTCTATTGCATGACTTACACGGCTGTAAAATCTTAACTAACAACAGGTTCTTAATCGGTTAACATATGCTTCGACTTTGTCACATCTGAGGCGTCTCAATTCTCCAATAGGACGTGAAGGTAAATCCTCTGTGTCTCTGCTCGTGCGGTTGGCATATTTTTGTCATGGTTCTCTTTGACTTGTAATTCTGTTTGTCCCACGTAAATCTTAATTGAGTCTGAAATGCCAGGAAAATTGGCAAAACCAAGACAGCTGCACAACTCACAGTGGGGAATGATGTGCCCTGCTGAAACACCTGAAGGACAGGTAAAATTGTAACATTTTTAGAACTAAGTGTTGCAGCTTTCATTAAGTTCCATTTCTCATTGGGGCTTTACTGTGGCAGGCGTGTGGTCTAGTGAAAAACCTGGCTCTCATGGTCTACATAACAGTTGGGTCAGCTGCTTATCCTATATTGGAATTTTTGGAAGAATGGGGAACTGAGAATTTTGAGGTCTGTAGCTTTTCAGTCAGTTGCTTACCTAATTTCTGCCACTTAATATCCTGTGGTGTCCTGAAGGTATTAACTTAAATGTAGGAAATCTCTCCATCTGTTATACCCCAAGCAACAAAAATCTTTGTTAATGGAATGTGGGTTGGGGTTCATCGAGATCCTGACATGTTAGTGAAAACTTTAAGACGTTTGAGAAGAAGGGTAAGCATGTAATTTATTTAACTTTTTCATATATATTAGTAAATAAGTTGCAACATTTTGTAGATGTGACATATTACATTTTTCCTTTTGCAGGTTGATGTTAACACTGAAGTTGGTGTTGTTAGAGACATTCGTCTAAAGGAGCTCCGGATATACACAGATTATGGTCGTTGTAGTCGTCCCTTGTTTATTGTGGACAATCAGAGGCTTTTAATAAAGAAGAAAGATATCTATGCTCTGCAACAAAGGGTAAAAATTGTACTTTTCTGTTATTAAAGTAGCGTTTTTTGTTTATAAATCCATGATACCAATTATTTGTGTGCCCAACCCAGGAAAGTGCAGAAGAAGATGGATGGCATCATCTGGTTGCAAAAGGATTTATAGAATACATTGACACAGAGGAAGAGGAGACAACAATGATATCCATGACTATTAGTGTGAGTGGAATGATGATATGATTGATAAGTTAGTGGTGCACTAATATCTACCGAAATCTCACATCTAATTATATGGTAGGATCTGGTTCAAGCTAGACTCCGCCCGGATGAGGCTTATACTGAAACCTACACACATTGTGAGATTCACCCATCTCTGATATTGGGGGTCTGTGCTTCAATCATACCATTTCCTGACCATAATCAGGTGTTTCTCTCAAATGACTTTTCTGTGAGAAGCTATTTCATTGTATTAAATCAGTTTCATGTTAAATAACTCTTTTTACTTTTTCCTGCCCCTCTGTATTTTGATGTATTAGTCACCTCGTAATACATATCAATCTGCCATGGGGAAGCAAGCAATGGGAATTTATGTCACCAACTATCAGTTTCGCATGGTATGTTCTAGACCTTGTGATCTTTACCTGCTATACCTTTTTATAACTTTACATGCTTTAATGTTATCATCATTATTGTTCTGTTAACCAGGATACCTTAGCCTATGTTCTCTATTACCCTCAAAAGCCTCTTGTTACCACAAGAGCTATGGAACATCTTCACTTTAGGCAACTTCCAGCAGGAATTGTGAGTTATTATTGCTTGAAGTGTTTTAGGATTCAGCTTTACTCGTCTATCAAATCTCTCATATGTTCTTTTTTCTTCTTGTGTAGAATGCTATTGTTGCCATTTCTTGCTATTCTGGATATAATCAAGAAGATTCTGTCATCATGAATCAGTCTTCAATAGATCGCGGTTTCTTTCGATCCCTGTTTTTTCGGTCCTACAGGTGAGTATGTCATACTTGTGGACATTTTCTTTTGGTCTTTCCATTTATTTACACTGCAATCTGTTGCTGGCAGAGATGAGGAGAAAAAAATGGGGACGCTAGTCAAAGAAGACTTTGGGCGTCCAGATAGAGCAAGTACAATGGTAAGAAATAATTTTGACACATACATCATACTTCTCTGGTGCTTTTTGTTAGTTGAGTATAAAACTTGGAGTTTCTGCTGCAGGGTATGCGACATGGTTCTTATGATAAACTTGATGATGATGGTCTTGCACCTCCGGTAAGTTGATTGTTCTTTTATTGGTATATCTGGTATGATTAGGCTATTGTCTTTAGAAATCATATCATACAATTTTCCCTCTATTGCTATAGGGTACTAGAGTTTCTGGTGAGGATGTAATCATTGGGAAAACCACTCCCATATCTCAAGATGAGGCTCAAGGGCAATCATCACGATACACAAGACGTGATCATAGTATTAGCTTGCGACATAGTGAAACTGGAATGGTGGATCAGGTAACTAAATAGATCCAGGATTGAACTATGGAAATCCAACTCGTGTTTAACGTATAGATGGGGCACTTAAAATTCTCTAATCTTATAACCTATGAACCTTTTCTAGGTGTTATTGACTACAAATGCAGATGGTTTGCGGTTTGTGAAAGTGAGGGTTAGATCCGTTCGGATTCCTCAGATTGGAGACAAATTTAGTAGTAGACACGGTCAGAAGGGAACTGTTGGCATGACCTACACGCAGGAGGACATGCCTTGGACGATAGAAGGCGTCACCCCGGACATTATTGTCAATCCACATGCTATTCCGTCTCGAATGACAATTGGACAGCTCATTGAGTGCATCATGGGGAAAGTGGCAGCTCACATGGGAAAAGAAGGAGACGCAACTCCGTTTACAGATGTCACGGTAATTTGCATTCTTTCTAGTTGATTGGCCAGCGTTGATTCGTACAAATTTGACCAATGTTGTGTCTATAGGTGGATAATATAAGCAAAGCTCTTCATAAGTGTGGGTACCAAATGCGAGGATTTGAGAGAATGTATAATGGTCACACGGGCAGACCACTCACAGCTATGATATTCCTTGGACCAACGTATTACCAAAGATTGAAGCATATGGTTGATGACAAGATTCACTCGCGTGGACGAGGTCCTGTGCAGATCTTAACAAGACAACCAGCTGAAGGAAGATCACGTGATGGTGGTCTCCGTTTTGGAGAAATGGAACGCGATTGCATGATTGCTCATGGTGCTGCTCACTTTTTGAAAGAGAGGCTGTTTGATCAGAGTGATGCGTATAGGGTACATGTCTGTGAAGTCTGTGGGCTCATCGCCATTGCAAATCTGAAGAAGAATTCTTTTGAATGCAGAGGCTGCAAAAACAAAACAGATATAGTTCAGGTAAATTTCCACAATACAAAACTGTTAGTGTAAGTGTGCTTCATATTCAGCTCTTTCATGCTCACTTGTCTGATGGCATTTCATCTAAATGTTCTCAGGTACACATTCCATATGCTTGCAAATTACTATTTCAAGAGCTTATGTCAATGGCAATTGCGCCACGGATGCTTACTAAACACCTGAAATCGGCCAAAGGCAGACAATGAGGAGCTTTGCTCTCTGATTTTTTCAAAGACTTTTGAGCTTTCCTTCTTTCCTCTTGTTGTAGCTTTGTAACAGAACCAAATTTACAATTTTGTGTGATGTCACTGTACTGATTTTGAAGATAGAGGTATTTTCACATTAATTGTTTCTTTACGTAATTCTGCTCCTAAACTACACGGCGGTTTTGGTAATTCTCATGTGGCAACAATCGAATTTAACCTTAATAAGTTTGGCTTAAATTGCAATTGTCATAGACCTTATAAAAAAATAACATGTTGCCAGGAATGGAAACCGTGACCTTTATTATTGTATTTTCATTTTGTAAATTTGCAATCGAGTTCAAATTATTTACTAAGCAAGCAGAGTTCATTTCGTCGCCGGAAACCATAAATATACTGCGGCGATTTCCGGCAAATTTGATTGCAAGCTGATATTACTACACTAACAAAGTTAAAAAGACGACGCTTTACGTCAAAATCAGTCCTTTAAGAAACCCTAAATCAAGTGTATACCCAGAACTCCAGAACTGGGTCCAATGCGGGAAAGAAGTCTCTGTTGCTGAGCTTATTCGTATCGTTCATGATCTTCGTCGACGCAAACGCTTCCTCCACGCTCTCGAGGTAAGTGAACTATGAAATCAAGGATCTTTTCTCTCTTTTAGCTGCCGTGAAAAACTGAATTCTAGGGGTATTTTTTTGTTGTTGCTCAGGTTTCAAAATGGATGAATGAGACTGGTGTATGCGTGTTTTCACCAACAGAACACGCAGTTCATCTTGATCTCATTGGAAGAGTTCATGGATTCGTCACTGCAGAAGAGTATTTCGAAAACCTCAAAGAACAGTACAAGAACGATAAGACTTATGGAGCACTTTTGAATTGTTACGTTAGGCAGCAAAACGTTGAGAAAGCACTTTTGCATTTTCAGAAGATGAAAGAGATGGGTTTTGCTTCTTCGTCTCTTAATTACAACAACATCATGTGTCTTTACACGAATATTGGTCAGCACGAAAAGGTTCCTGTTGTTTTGGATGAGATGAAGGAAGAGAATGTTAAACCGGATAATTACAGTTTCAGGATCTGCATTAGTGCTTTTTGGTGCTATGTCTGATCATGAGAAAATTGATATGATCTTGCGTGATATGGAACACTTATGCTGTTGCTGCAAAGTTCTATATTTATGGTGGTGATCATGATAAAGCGATTGAGCTTCTGAAAAAATCGAGCATAGATTAGAGAAGAAAGATAGCGAAGGTTACAATCATCTTATAACGCTCTATGCTAAGTTAGGGAACAAGACAGAGGTACTTCGGTTATGGAATTTGGATAAAGATGTTTGTAAAAGGCGAATAAATCAGGACTATCTCACAGTGTTGCAGTCACTTGTGAAGATCGATGCTTTAGAAGAAGCTGAAGAAGTTCTTACGGAATGGAAATCATCGGAAAACTGTTATGCTTTTCGAGTGCCTAACATTGTGATTCGTGAATACACTGGAATAGGTATGGAAGAGAAGGCAGAAACGATGCTTGAAGATCTAGCAAAGAGAGGGAAAGCTACTACACCAGATTCTTCGGGTCTACTGGCTACTGCTTATGCGGAAAAGGGTGCTTTTGATAATGCTTTCAAGTGTATGAAAACTGCCTTGGGTATAGAAGTGGGTAACAGAAAATGGAGACCTGGGTTGAAGCTGGTTACAAGTGTCTTAAGTTGGCTCGGGAATTAAGGAAGCTTGGAAGATGTAGAAAGCTTTGTCGCATCTCTTAGGAATCGCATCGGTTTGAACAAACAGATGTATCATGCTCTTGTCAAGGCTGGTATCAGAGATGGTGGAAGTAACGTTGATTCTCTGTTGCAGTGTATGAGAGACGACCAGATTGAAACTGATGAAGAAACCAAAGCAATTCTCAGTACATAAAGTCCCTGCTGAAAGTTTCTGCTCCTGACTTGATCTGATACCAAATTGCCGTGCGAGACAAAAGGATTCATGAATATGATTTGCTTAAGAGATGAGTCTTCTGTCAACAATAATTCAACATAATACTTGATACCACGACCACAAGAATCTTATTATATCGTCAAGAACACTCTTTAGGCTCTATTTATCATAGCATCATTGAATAATCCTCTGTTTTTATTGAAATGCCCTTAACTCTCAATATTGGATCGCAAAGTTGGGAAATTCAGCAATCTAATAACACTTTTATTGAAGTTATATTCACTCTGTAACATATTGTTTCCCACAAAAACAAAAAACTGTGTCGGGATTACAGGGAAAAATGTTGAAAGGCAAAATAATTGTATCGCATGGCAACAAATCTGTGTCTGTATATATTGTCAAGAATCATTGTTATTGCGTTGCTCACCAGCTTGTAGCTCTACAACTTTCTCATATCCCACATTTTCTCTGAATCTCTTTGGAATGAAACAACGACCACCAAATCTCTGCTGCAAGAAAACTAGAAAAGCCAAAAGAAACCCGATGCAGAGGATGATGATATCCCATGCCGTAGAGTAATAATCTATTTTGTGGTTTGCATAAATGAATGACCAATCAAGAATCTTCCTGTAGCTACGACTTCTGTACAGATCATAAGCATGAGGAAGCAAGCGAACAAAGCTGTTGCCAACATAAAATGAAGCGGCAAGAGGCTTTAAGTCCAAGTTGCTGAATTCGTTGAAGAGTATTTGAGGAAGGAGGAATGCATCAAGCATCAAACCTCCATAAGATTTCAGATCTTTCCACAAAGGAGGACGTTGAAATGAGTGTTTCAGGTTCACTGGACGGTACAAGAGATTCCGGTGGTGTTTCCCTTTGTATATTGTTCTTTTAGGAGTTCTATTATGGTTCACTAACCAAGCAATCAATCCACCGGTGATGTAGAGAGGTAAACATACATAAGAAACCTTCTTCTCTGCATCCCACACGCTTTCATGGGGATGATTGTCTTCAGTTTTTCTAGCAGTCCAAGCTAGTTGGAGAAGACGGCACTCGAGTAAGAAAGCAATCAGTGTCACTATCCGCACTACAATTTCCTTGGCTTCAAGCCATCTGTCATTCTCGAAGAACAAGTTTTGCTGATTATGGCTGCTTTTAGAGAGTTCTTCAAAATTTAACAGCAGAGGAAACATGTGGCCTAGTGTAATAAGTATCAGCATTGCGATGGAGATGAATGGAAGCGCTTCATGGTGCTTCTTCATATGGTAGAGTTGCATCCCCAAGAAGAGACATGAAAGTGTATTCGATATTAAAACCATAGCAATCTCCAAGTCCATTCTCCAAACAAATTCTTTGGCTTGGTTAACATAGATAGACCTCGAGTGAACCTCCATACGCCAAACATAAAGCGGATCTCCCTTTTCCCGTGTACTTTCGATGGTCCCTTTTAAACGGTCACTGCTTTTCGAATCAATTGGGGAAAACTTTATCTTGATTGCAAGATTGCAATCCCGAGTCTCTTTTTGCATTGCAACTGTGCTATTTAGCCTAACTGATTGACATCCTACCATACACAGCTCACCTGTATCCCTATCATATGTTCCCTCTGCATAGATATCTCCACGAGATTCAGAAGGGGAATTCCATAAATGGATTCCGTAAGTGATGTTGGTGACAGTGTTGACATTCACAGGGGCTCCAGTTAGCCTTTGCCCACGAACCAAAAAATTGCGGTACAATCCATCTCCCACAAAGTAAGGGCTTGCACGAGCAGATCTCAACATATCACCTTCTCCAGAATATTTCAATGACATGACAAATCTCATATCTGAAGATTGAGCATCAGGGTAATAGTTTCCTTTGCTTTTGGAATGACTCTTGTCAGCCCCGCATAATCTACCCACTCTCTCACTTTCTGTATATTCATATCTCAAAGTTGGGAAACGCCAAAGTGGACTATTTAGGCTCGAGAAGTCGATTCTTCTGAAGTAGCTTGGATCAGTCTCTGTTTTGGCACTCCAAAGCTGACCAACTACTGGAGCCATGCTTTTCATCGATAAGTTAGCGGGAAATCTCAAACTTAGCCTCAGGGAACAATCATCAACCACAGATTTACTTAAAGAATCCGAGAAATTCAAGATCCTGCACGCAACACCACAGAACCTATTCTTCTCAACATCCCAACTTCCCTCTGCAACCAATGTCGTTCTCGGATCAAACGGAAACAACCTACTAGAACTGCGTGTGTTACTAAAAGATAAAAGCATCCGCATCCTCTCCTTGTCACACAGAAACGATAAGAAAGACATAAAACCCGGAGCATATTCAATGTCATTTCCCAAAGGACTGCAGCTATGGCTACTCCCACAGTCAGTTCTGTACAGCAGACCAAACATTTGACTTCTACCTTCAAACACCTTACACATTCCTCCCAAAACATTTCCTAACGACATACTATGTTCACTATTTGTCCCGCAATCCGATTTTGATTGCTCTAGCAACTTGTACTCATAGTTCAAAGGAGTGTTTCTTGCACCAACAATCGAGATCGTTTCAAAATTACTGTGGTTACTAATGCTATCTAACACTCCCTTAACCAAACTTCCATATATATTTGAGTCCTTGGAATAGTTAAGCATGAGACGAGCATCAAAGGTCTTAAAACCAATACCTTCCCCAACTTTTGTTGATCCAACCATACATACTTGACCTGTAGATTCGGACCAAAACCCAGAAAAATCGAAACTTGGTCCTCCAAAAGGGCTCAACGGGATCCTACGTCCGTTGATCTGCGTTACCTGAATCTTTTTGTGGCCAAGTTCTCCGGCGTAATGAGAAGAAGAAGCGGAGGTTCTGGAAATTTGTAAAGTCAATCTGGCCTCAACTCTGTAAATATTGGCATCGCCCAAGGTTTTGCGGATGGATCTGGGTCTAAACCTAGCAGATTTAATGTCACCGTTCCGTACTTGAATCCGACTGAAGAATGAGTCGCCGCCGGAGAAGAAGCTGACATCGAAAGCAAGTGACTCGCGGGTGAATAGGGCGGAAGGTGATGGGTCGACCTGAGACTTCGGAACTATGTGGTTGCAGTGATCAGAGTAAGGGATTCGTGGGGCTATGAAGGAGTGAGGATTCACAAAGGATGCAACAGTGTGTGAAATTGCAGAGGTCAGAAGGAGGAGGAAGAAGAGAGAAGGGTATGATTGCAAAAACGAAAATTTGGATAAGTAGATTGGAGATGAAGAAGGTAACCTAAAAGTCACCATTGTCACGGAGAAAGTGCGAAACTTTTACATACTCTGTTTCCTCCTCCTACCTCTTTCCGCGATTTGAAGATCCGCTTGCTTCAGAGTTAATAATTTAGACTAATGACCTATATTTCATTAGGTTTATGTTGGCCCGTCATTAATTTGTGTGATAATTCAACATCTCTTCGTCAAATAATCTTAGATTACTATATAGTTTTATTTTTAACGATAACAAAAGATATAATTTAATTCAGGTTTAGGTAGATAAATTAAAAAGTTTAAATAATAGATTATTCAAAAGCTCTCAGCATTTATGTAGAAATGGTGCCATAAAATAAGGAACAAAAAAAATACAAATTTGAAAGCAACGACGCAAATGAAACAATAACCTGATTACACGTTACGTTATTTCTATTTCAGCAACGGAACAAAGTCAAGGCTTTATTAAAGTGCGTTGCTTTGGCCGCAAGGTACTCTTCCCATGTCAAACGCCGGTAGATAGGAGGCTGATCCTTGTTGCCGGTCAACGGACTTATTTGAAGGTTCTTCGGTGGGCCGGCGAAATACGCAGCTGAGACACGGTGGTGCGTCTTGTTCACCACCGCACGGTGCATCGTACTTTTGAACCGTCCGTTGGAAATGATATGAGATAAATCTCCCATTATAACAACAAGACCACCTTCTATTGGATCTACTCCTATCCATTCCAAACCTTGGTCTTGTGGGCTTTGAATCTCTAAACCTGACCAATTCGATGCATGGCAACACTATTTTTATGTTATTTTGGAAAGAAAGTAACTCTGTTATATATAATACATCCATAAACATTTTAGATCGAAATAGTTGATCCATAATCCAAACCCAAAACTTTTTGGAATTGTCCAACTCTTGTGTTACAAATTATTATTTTATTCTCCTTTACTTTCCATTAACTTATTTTAAAGATAGACACATTGGAGAAATGATAGATATTCTAATATCTTTAACCTGGAATATTGCCTTGGTAGAGAATGGTGACTAGAGAGGAGTCAGTGTGAGGGGCTAAGCCCATGGCTAGATGAGGGTCAGGGCAAACCGGGTACGAGTTCAACTGCAGAAAGGATTGGATCGAGTGATCAGTCCTTGAACCGGTTTTATTGGGTGCCAGCCATCCTAAATCTTCATGGTCATGGGTTAGCCCTAACGAATCCATCAACATGCTTATAAGTCTTTGAGTTAGATCAGACATAGCCGTCTGATACTCGTCCATCACATTGCTGCAATATTTGCCAATAAAAATGTATTAGACATTTTGATATTTTTGTTCCGATTAGTTTTTTATATCATATACTCCTAAATTTAGAATTACTTTTATCATATTATATATTGATTTATGTAAGATTATATATAATACATGTAACTATATAGCATATGTTGTCTTCCTTTACATATTCACCTAAAATATTACAATACATTAATATTTAATGTACAAAAAGATTCATGTTTAGTTTTGATATCTTGAAACTTTCTTGTTTACCAGAACTCGGTATAGTTATCAGGCCATAGGAGTGCAGCGTGACGTCGAAAAGAGGAACCCATGACTGAGAATCCCTCAGACCACATGAGTTTATCATAGAACATGGAGATACGAACCACACCATAACCAGTGGACTCGTGAGGTGATCGGACGGCTAGGATCTTACGATGCATGGGTAAAGAGAAAAGCCTCTTCATTTGGGACTCAATGTTGTTGAGAAACAAGAGTGGAATTCCATGGTCTATAATATGAAACACACCCCAATTCTCACAGGCATATCGTACTTGCACCTGGTCGGGATTTGACAAGCTGATGAGGGGAATGGGTCGGGTAATGGGTTCGAGTTTGGATTCAGGTTCGGGTTTTGACCAAACGTGAGAGTCAGGTAGGGTTTTGATGTTGGTAAAGTCTAGTGGGATGATGCGGTCACTGTTCACAGGGTTATTCTTGAACAGTTGTGTGACAGAATTCATGATTATATGAGACTTATAAAGCTTTTGTTATTTTATTTCTTTTAAGGCTTTTGACGAGAGAAACGTTGTAACTTTAGCCCTATATATAGAGTCGAGAAAGAGATGATATCACACACATGTGTGTATGTGGAGAAAAGCTGTCAATTTGATTTGGATTCTTTTTTTTTCTATATCTATGTATCATAAATATGAAGAAGATATCAGAAAAGAAAGAAATATTTGTCGTTTTGGGAATGTACATCTCCATGGCATTGACTATGTGGATCTTGTAGATGAGCTTTTTACAAAAACAATTAAGAACAAGAGAACAAAAACCTCTTTACAGGGTTTTTCTAATGAAAGATTCGTATATCTTCATTAGTAAAACTATGTTCATTCTTAAAGAGATAATACTATGCCCTATATATGTTACTGGATAATTCACGATCATAACAGATTTATTGTTATATATGCAACACATTTATTACATGCGCTAAGTTAGCATTGTTTAGCTTTGATGCATCATAATTCATATGCATGTGAAGTTGACTTTGCAGTGCCATGAAAATAATTGTAAAGTAGTATGTATATGTAAAGATCGAAGAAGAGTTGAAATAAATAGTAATTGTAAGAAGAGAGCATTAAAAGTTGAACTCTCCATGAGTCTTGTCTAAACAGCTCAGGTGGTTTCTTAAAACAATTCAACCATACACAACTCTAACTTACACGTGTGTCTTTCTTTTGTCCTTTTTCTCTTCTTCTCTTAATTCTTTTTTGTCGTCTTTTTACTTAATTTTCATCTTTTATGTCATGCATATGCATTTACACTTCCATCTTAGTGACAGCTCTATCTTGTCCAAATAGTAAGAATGGAAAAAGACAGCTCTATCATCCGGTTTAGGCCTTTTATTAATAATGCTAACGGCTAAACCAAACCGAAATTGAACAAACGGTAAACCAAACCGAAAGTTATTACATGTGAGTAACTAGCCGGTTCACCAGATTTTTTTAAAAAAACCTGAAAACCAACACTATTTCGACTGAATAAACATAAGTGAAAATATTCCTGATATAGATATTGAATTTGATAATAGAACGAGTTTAAGTTTTGTTTTAGAGTGATTTGCTAGGTTAAAGCGAAATTAAGTGTTAATTATTGAAGTAGAGTAAACGTTTGTAAATTACTACAATAGTATTTTAAATTTTATATATACTATTTTGCCCATTAGAAAAAATGTAATTATGAAAATGCAATTAATGAAATCTGTCACGTAAGCGATCAACTCTACCACACTAACAGAGTGCAATGTAGTAGAGTTATATTTCCAGCGTAATAGAGTAAAAGTGTGCTTAATAGAGTTGACATGAATGAAAAATCGTGTATAGTAGAATTAGAATTCCAGTGTAGTAGAGTTAAAGTGTGCTTAGTAGAGTTAGTTTTCCAACGTAGTAGAGTTGATGTTTGCGCTTTAATCAACTCCACCACACTAACATAGTGCAACGTAGTAGAGTTAGAATTCTTGCGTAGTAAAGTTAAAGTGTGATTAGTAGAGTTGTCATTAATGAAAAATCGTGTATAGTAGAGTTAAAATTCCAACGTAGTAGAGTTAAAGTGTGCTTAGTAGAGTTAGATTTCCAGCGTAGTAGAGTTGATGTTTGCGCTTTAATCAACTCTACCATACTAACCAGAGTGCAACATAGTAGAGTTAGAGTTCCAACGTAGTAGAGTTAAAGTATGCTTAATAGAGTTGACATGAATGAAAAATCGTGTATAGTAGAGTTAGAATTCCAATGTAGTAGAGTTAAAGTGTGCTTACTAAAGTTAGATTTCCAGCGTTGTAAACTTGATGTTTGCACTTTAATCAACTCTACCACACTAACAGAGTGCAACATAGTAGAGTTAGAGTTCCAGCGTAGTAGAGTTAAAGTATGCTTAGTAGAGTTGACATGAATGAAAAATTGTGTATAGTAGAGTTAGAATTCCAACGTAGTAGAGTTAAAGTGTGCTTAGTAAAGTTAGAATTCCAGCGTTGTAGAGTTGATGTTTGCGCTTTAATCAACTATATCACACTAACAGAGTGCAATGTGGTAGAGTTAATTTTGAAAACCTAGCCTACTTCTGTAGTAGAGCTTAATTACGAATTTACCCCTCAGTTATTAGCTCATCTGACGCGCATCCAACTGATTCCTCTATAAGTGACACCATTTTAGCTTTCTTGAAGCTCATTTACTTCTTCCAAGCTCCTTTGCTTTTTCTATGGATCAGATAATTTTGGTTTGTGGGATTTGGAGTTTTAATGAAACTCGATGAATTTTTTTGGTGGACTAGTCCTACGGGTGTCGGATCATAGGCATTATCGAAGATTTAAGGCTCGATAAATTTATGGAGATGGTTTATGCCAATTTTGGTTTGGATGAACATTGTAATGAGGTAAAACTAAGCTACATGCCAAATGTAGTCATTCATTCACTACCAGAAGATACTCCCCCTGTTTCCACTAGATCTCGTGTTTCATCGAGTTTTTCTGAAAAAGGTCATTTTAGTAACGGTAAAGGTAACAGTGACGAGAAATTCCATTGTAAGTGGGAGAACAATGATACCTCGTATAATAGAGTTGACCTTTGGTGTAGTAGAGTTGATCCGGTGTTGAGTAAAGGTGGACCAGAGAATGAGCGTATACCGGAAAATGTGAAACATGAAACTGAACATGCTGTGGACGAAGATGTGGAATTCAGATCTACTGTTGCAATGATATGGATGGCGCAAGCTCGGATGGTGAAGATTATATCACTATTCGTAGAAAATCGAAGGAAGAAGAGAAGAAAAACCTCTCAGAGAAAGCAAATGGGGTTGGATTTGAATGCTGAGTATTTGGACATAGAAATGTCAGCATTCGCATTGGTTGTTGGGCAACGATACTCATCAAAAAAAGAACTCATGACGAGGCTAAAAATTCTTTCTGTCTTACAGAGATTTGACTTGATGTTGTTGCTTCATTGAAGACAGTGTTGGATGTGAAATGTTGTGTACCAAACTGTCAGTGGAGAGTGCAAGCTTCACCTGTCGACGATGGTGGATGTTTCTTTGTCCGTAAGTATATGGGAGAACATAGTTGTTCTGTTACAGAGAGATCAGGTCGTGCACGACAAGCGTGTACATAAGTCTTAGGAAGGTTATACTTGGAATTCGTAGGTGGAATTGGGCCATCTGTTCTTCCTCGACACGTTGATGATTCAATGAGCAAGCGATTTGGTCTAAAGGTACAAACTTAATTTTACGCCATGGTGGAGTTAATCTTCCTTGTAGTAGAGTTAAATATCAGTATAACCTTGGTAGAGTTAATGTGGATTTTGTAGAGTTAGAGTTAAATTCCTCGTAGTAGAGTTAATCTTCCTTGTAGTAGAGTTAAATTCCTCGTGGTAGAGTTGACGTCGTCATAACTACAATTTATGCAGATGAAGTACTGGAAATCACTCCGTACTCTAAGTCAAGCATGAGCCCTAGTTACAGGCAGTTCAGAAAGTAGTTTCCAAGAAATTTCGTCGTACTTGTTAGCTATTTGAAGAGGGAATCCTGGAACCTAATAAATGAATCTTCTCATTTAGACAATCTGACTGAGAAAACGTGTTTCTGCACGCGGTATGACATCAAAAAAATTCCTTGTGTGGATGTCATTGCTGTTGCTGAGGCTTGGAGAAGGCCGACAATCGAACTTACCCATCCATACTATCACACGACCTTCCTGTACAACACATACTCTGGTAATATCTTTCCTAGAGATGCTGCAATCCCCGTTTTGTTGGATGTGAGCCGTAATCTACCACATGTACGTCAATAACCAGGGAGGCCAAAGAAATCGCGGATAAAGAGCTAGTTCGAGTGCTCACAACCTGATAAACGTCCAAGAAAAGTTTCAGCTTGTTCTAAATGTAAGCAACTTGGTTGCAATGCCCGTACATGTCGTGAAAGCATTCATTCTTGAATAGTAGAGTTAACTCTTGTAGAAGATTCAAAATTCTTTTGTGGTAGAGTTAGTTCTTACATAGTAGAGTTAACACTGCCTTCAGCAGAGTTAGTTCCTTCTTAGTAGAGTTAACACTGCCTTTAGTAGAGTTAATTATTTTGTGGTAGAGTTAACACTGCCTTTAGTAGAGTTAATTATTCTGTGGTAGAGTTAACACTGCCTGTAGTCAGCTGCTTAAGACGTAATTGGTAGACGAGAAGATGCAATTTATTAAACACAAATGAACTCTACCACACATAAATTACCTCCACTTAACTGTCAAAATAACTCTACGTAACGTATATGAATTGTGCTACACATAAATGAACTCTACTATACTTGAAATCAACTTCATTGTACTTGAAATTGAACTCTACTATATGTAAATGAACTCTACTAGTTGCGTAAATGAACTCTATCAATCACCTAAACCAACTCTACTACAAAAACAATTTACCTTTCCATTGTTTCCTTGCTCCAACTTCACAATTTCCTCGGATTCAATGGTTTGTTTTTTGATTGGTCTTCATCGTAGAATGGGGACGTCACTTTCTCTTTGCTCCCCAAATATTTCAGCTAGTATGGGAATGGACAAAAATGCCCATATCAGACGTACGTGCACAAACCCGTGTAGAGTGTAAATACTGGCCTTTTTGTAAGCTGCAATTTTGATCGATTTGATCAGTTCTAGAAACGACACTCTTCCCCATGGATGCCTCTCGAATATCTCAAAATATGCAACCAACTTCGCAACACTAAAAGGGAGCCTACTATTTTTGTGGCAACCATAAATCCCTAAATGCAAAACCACTAGCAAGCCTACCATCTTCATCTTCTCAAAAAACCACCCTCTACATCTCCCCAACACGTCTTTCAACTCTACCCATTTAGAGCCTTCACCAATCCCTAAACCAATATTTTCCCAAAGCTCTATGTAGGCAACATCTGCCACATTAGAAGCCTCCTCGAAGTTATCGCAATTAAGCTGCGTGATTTCCGCGAACTCGTGTAGAGAAAACCTCGTAGGCCGAGACCCAAACAACACCCACATCTCATACTTCTTCTTAAATACTAGTTGATTCATCAACATGTACTGTATATGTCTCCTAGTAAAGGTGTAGTCGGAGTCTGCTAGCTTCAGAAAAACGCCTACGCAAGTGTTCTCCTTTATATCTACGTATGCATCCTCACGAATACCCTTGATCATATTACTGATGTTTTTAAGATTGCAGAAATGGTTGATGCTTCAATTCTTCATCACCGGTAGACCGTGTGTGAGAACCTTCTTTGGGTACTTCTTTTTCTGCCATATCTAAAGATGAAAACAAACGATAAACATTAAAAAACCCAACTCCATTACACGTTAATAAACTCTACTACACAGAATTCAACTCTACCAAACGTCAGATTAACTCTATTACACTTCACCCTACAAGCAAGCCAACTCTACCACGCTACAATATAACTCTACCAAACGTCAGACTAATTCTAATCTAACTCTACCACACAAAAAGTCAACTCTACCACACAACAATCTAACTATACCAAACGTCAAACTAACTCTACCACACGGAATCCAACTCTACCACACTACAACCTAACTCTACCACACTACAAGCCAACTCTACCACACTACAATCTAACTCTACCAAACGTCATACTAACTCTACTACACGAAATCCAACTCTACCACACTACAACCTAACTCTACCACACTACAAGCCAACTCTACCACACTACAATCTAACTCTACCAAACGTCATACTAACTCTACTACACGAAATCAAACTATACCCCACTATAACCTAACTCTATCAAACGTCATACTAACTCTAGTACACTAAGCATATCTCTACTACACTACGCCTATATCTAATTCACCTTTACCCTCACAACTAATTACGAACTGTATCACATTGGCTCAAACCGGGGAAGAACTCTACTTGACAATCACAAAAGAAGAAGATGAAGAACAAAAACCCAAATGTCGCGAAATCGAGAAACCCAAATGTCGCAAAATCGACAAACCCAATGTCTACGTAAACAACAAACTCAAATGCCCTCACGAAAAAGAAAAAAAAGAAGAAGAGGAGAAGATGAAGAAGAAAATAAGAAACTTAGCTTTGATAAATAAACAACACGACAATGAAGACGACGAGTACGAAGAACAAGAAGAAGAAGACAACGAGAATAAAAAACAACGAAGAAGACGTTGAGTAAGACGACGAAGAAAAGAAAGAGAGGTTAACGACGACAGTTTACAATATATGTTTCTTTCTTTTTTCTTTTGTGAAATTAACCAGAGAAGAAGAAGAAAATAGAAGAAGAAAACAATTTTTGTTTCAAGGGTGTAATCGTAATTACACCCTTGATGTTTTTTTTTGGACAAAAACTGTTTTGGTAATTACAGTATAGTTTTGCTCTATATGAGCAATTCTTTCTTTGTTTTATCTTCGTAATTTTGTAATAGTTACTAACTTTATATGGACGAGCTAGCTCTACTAACAATATTTTAGGTCAGTAGTCTGAAAAGTCTCTACCTCAAATCTCATAAGAAGAATATTTCAAAAAAAGATATCTAATGATTGTTTCCAAATTTACAGAGATTAAAAATTCCATTCCAAATTTTGTAGTTTTTTTTGTCAACTAGTTTTAAAATCTCGCTTCTACTACTGCATGTAGGGGTTTTGGTGTCTTGATGATTTGTAAAGTGATTATACCACTGTACAACTTCTGAATTTTATAGCTATCAAAATAAAATACTACGATCTTTATTATAATTTCTAAAACAAAAATATAATCAGTTAGAAACATTGCAAGCAAGAATTGAAATAAAGCTTGGTTTACTACGAAAACGAATTCTGTCTACGTAATATATTTATTTTACAGTAAAATTAACAATCTCATGGTATTTGTGGAGCTAGGTAAGCAAATAGTATTAGAAATGCTTGACTTTTGTTTTGCAATAAACATGGGCATGGGCCTACTATGACTGGGCTTATAATAAAATAATTTCAGGCTTACAATAATAATAACTCGTTTACGTCCTTAAAACATTTTGTTCTGCCCATAATTGCTAGAAGTCGCGTAACGTGAAATTCAGCGGAGTGATAGCATTTAGGAAAAGGACATTTTATTAGGTTATATATTTCTATGCTGTTTTTAATGGAAGTTTGATTTTAAGAAACTATGTTGATTTACATCGTATGATAAGAAATTTGGAAAATTAAAATATAAACTATGTCTTGTCAAATCAAATTATTGATATAAAAAAATTATTACTGATCGTGTAAATTACTTTGTAGTTGCAATCTTGACTAAAAATATTTCCTATTGCAAAATTTTTAGTAAATTCAAAAATAAGAATTAAAGCATTTATGGGGAAATTTGTCGATTAAACACAAAATTTACTAAAATAATTAAATTGAACATTGAACTATCATAATTATTTATTAAAATATATATATTTACAGTTGATTTAAAATTTAACTTTCAACTTTTAAATTGACCGAACCGACTTAACACAACGTTAATTTTTGTAACAGAAGTTATTAACTCCGTTTTGATTCAATTTATGCAACTTGTTAGTTGAAACAATATGTTTTATTTAACACTTTAAAGAGATTAAAGCAATATAGTGCTGGTTTTTCTTCTTCAAACAGAAAAAAAAACTCAAATTAGTACTCTATTCGTATCGTTTCATCTAACAGGGTGTATAAACGAAATCAAAATGGAGTTAGTGATTTCTATAAAAGTTAACATTAGATTAAATCGGCTCGGTTAATTTCAAATTGAGGATTTAATTAAAAGTCATAATATGTGGTTTAATCAGTAATTACAATAATTCAGTGTTCAATATGACTTTCCCGTTAAATTTTATGTTTAATCGATATTTCTCCTATTATTTATATCTGTTTAGTATATTATTTTTTAAATGTTTACAACCTTAGATAAAAGGAAAATAAAATATGTTTGAGAGATTAATAATTGGATAAATTGGTGAAATGATAAAAGATAAGTATGAAATTAGCAAAATAACAATAGCAAATAGATAATTTGTAATCTGAATTTCATTTTTCATTTTACTATTCTAACTTAACAATATAAAATTTTAATTCGTATAATATTATAGTTAGCAATATAAGTTTTTGTTTGTACGTATAATAAGTTCGATATATATAAATAAACAAGGAGAATGAGAATGAAATAAAAGGAGATTGTTATGTAAATAACTATTAAGATAATATATAACAAAAATAACAGCGGTAATAATAATATTATTAGTAATGTGGTATAAGAATAAAATTGCAATTATTATAGTAAACTCTTGTTTTTCTTTTTGCTACTTTTGCAAAATTTTTTATTATATTTTGTCAATTTTACTAATTTTATTAATAATTCATGTAAAATGAAATTATTTATAATAAAGTATAAATAGCAATATTTTCACGCGGAGATTTAAATTAAGAAAGAAAAAGAAATATTTGAGAGAGATGGATGGTTCATCTAGATAATCCATGGTGCTTATAATATGAGTCATATTATACACACATTGTTGTCGTGCGACCTTGATTTATTAAGTTATCAGACGATATTTATAGTTTAATGTTATTTATTCACCGATACAAAATTACATTGAAGTCAGTAATCTAACCTCAGCTTTTTTGTCATTTTAGTCTCTCCTTATCTTTTATGCTTCTTTTTATCTTTTGACTTATAAAAAATCTAAGAAATTTTGGTATTTTTGTGTTTAAAGTTTAAACAATGAGCAAGTGAATATATTTAATTACTTGGATCAGATCATTTATGAGGGTTGTTGATGCTAACCATAAGGATGTCGATTTCGTTTTACACAAGTTGCTCTTAATTATAACTTTCATCTTTTTGTTATAATTTTAATTTGTCAACACCATATAGTGTATATTCATATTAGAATAGTAAAGCTATTAGACAAATTTGTAAAGTATTTTTGAAAGAATAAATACATTCACTGATTAAACCAAGACTCTTAGCCTACTGGCAGGCGGTAAGTCCACATAAAGAAGTTCATTTGCACAACCAGAGATTGAGTCCCCCTGTCTATATTAGGTAGGAATTTGACTATTGGACCGGCCAGTTATAGTCTAATATAATTTGCCGTTGATAAGAAAAAAAAAACAATTTATAATGATCTCAACGTGGCCAAATATTCATCTATTTATTCTTCGTTTCTCTTTCAAAAGCTACTAAAATTGTTACCATGTGCAGACAAGAATAATATTCTTATCTTAATCAATTGATATAAAGTACATTAGAAACACAAAAAATCGAACGAAGACAACTATATAAAATCATTCTTTTAGGAACAGAAAGAATAATTTTATGTATACTGATTTCATAGCTAACATAAAGACAATATATATATTATTATTTTGTATGTAGAAATAAAGTTACTCTTATAAATGGTTTATTTTAACCATCTCGAGTTTGCAGTTCTTTAATGGGTAATGGAGCGAATGATTTATCAATAGAAGTGTGAAGTTGGAAACAGAGTTCGCATCTTCCACCCGTCTTTGGAGGAGTTCAGAGGATTAAGAAGACCTTTTCTTTTTACTTTTCTATGTGTTTTGAATTTATCATATTATACTAAAATTTTAACTTGAAACCTTATTTCTGTAGAAACTTTATCTCATAGACACACAAAAAAAAAAAACTTGATCAATAAGTTCCTATCTACTCACACAAATCTCAAATAGTATTCAGTGGAACAATACAATTTGTTGGAATTGAAATTCCATAAAAAAGCCTGCTGTTAAAATTGAAGTATTTGACCAAAAGTGCTTATAATTTATTGACCAAAAGCACTTGTCGTAATCCCATAGTTTAACAACTAAACACTCTTTAATTACTTATTTAGAAAGATATTAGTCGAAACGTAAAATTCCAGCTGCAAGCAAAGTTTGAATATAGTGGTATCAAAGTCAAAAGCAGCTACTTTTGCCTTTTCTCACTTTTGCTTTTTTTTTATCGTTCTAGCAGCTTCCACGAAGTAGTCGATCACTAAATACAAAATATTATTACATGAAAAAAATCCACCAAAATATCAAAGTTGGTAACTAATAGATTTAACCTATCATACCAAAAACGTATATAATATTTATTTGCATGCGGACTAACGTTGGTACCAATGATATTTATTCTGATAAATAAATAATATAAATTAGACAAATATAGTAAACACGACTTGTGTTTGGTTTGAACTTTACTACATCAATTGTAAATGTGTAAATTTTATATCATTGACATAAAAACCGTAGTCTATTAAAAATATTATTTAAAACCCCCTAATTTATTAAAGCATTGTTTTCTGAAATGTCGTTGTCATTGGAAGACATAAAGCTACTTGGTTGGATGAATTTTAAAAAGAATTCAAAGTAGTTTTGGAAGACAGCTTGGAGCCGACAAGGTGGTTCAAGTTGGCACTTGAAGCCTCAAAATGGCTGCTTAATATAGCAAACCTTAGACTATCTAATCAGAAAGAAAATAAAAAATGTCACTTGTTAGTCGCTTTACGTAATGATATATGTATTAAATATTTGTCGCTATATATTAGGTGGATTGCATTTGTCTTATGGTCCACGTTAATATCATGAGAAACCATTAGCGTGTTTCTTTTGAGTTTTCTCTTTAATTTGCCTTCTCAATTACAAGCTGTAATTAATTAAACCAAATCGTTATAATGACGTCTTGCTGAATATTGTGTTTAATTGGTTCACAAAACAACTTATATTCTGACTAAATGGTTATAATCTGGTCTACTTATATCACTTGCAATATATCATTCAATTGGATGGATGAAGTATCACAATGATATCATAACTGAAGATATGATAAAAACTCACAAAGCATTTTCTCTGTGAACTGAATCGAGCAAAGTCGGATTTATAACTCAAATTCAATTTATCTCTAAAAGTCACTTATTCATATAGTAGGATAAAATTGTTCTAAATTTATAAACTAATAACAGAGATACATAACCATCCACCTAAAATAAGCTCGATATTCTTATTTCTTAAGGCATCTGTAGTTTATAATTTAATCTTTTGATAAAACATATGTACATCAATATTATGAACCTTTTATACAAAAACTATGAAATCTACGGTCTTTATAATATAAACTTTTTCATTGTGTCAATTATTTAAAAATTAATAAATAATATATTATATCAAAAAATTTACTATAAGACGTCCAAACACTACAATAAAACATTAGGTTTACAACTCCTAATTCCGTCTCTAATTCTTTGGTAAGGGACTTTACAACGTATTAGGGACGCCACGTGATTAGTCGTGTCATGCGCGTCGTAAGGCAAAAAAAGTTGTAAAAACGTCGTAAACTTTAACATCTCCACAATTGCGATATTAAAACGTCGTAAAATTGACGTTGTAAAAACGTCGTAACATATTTTCCGCGTTGTAAAGTCGATGTGAAATAAAACGTTGTAAGTTAGTTGTAAATTTAGCAAATAACTTACAACGTCATGTTTACAACTAATTAGAGTTGAAAATTGTTACAATGAATTAGAGTGGAAGAAGTTTACAATGAATTAAAGTCGAACTAATTTACAACTAAGTAAAGACGAAAATTTTACAATTAACTAAAGACGAAATGTTTTACAACTACTTAAGGACGAATTTACAACTAATTAGAGACCAATTTTTACGATTCTTGCCAACAATTTAGGGACTAACATTTGTTTTAATTTTTTTAATTAAAATTATTCAATTATATTTTTTTAATTTAATAAAATTATGAAATGAATTAATTAAAAATAAAATATGATATTAAAATATGTTTACAAAATGTAATTATAAATTACAAAATATTTATCATAATAGTTCGTCGAACATGTCCGTACTACGGTCGTCTTGATCTTTGGCAACTCGCTTGTTCAAATCGACCTCGACATTCTCCGTAGATTTAATCCTGGGAAAGCTGAGTTTGAAGCTCCTGAATAGCAGGTTCAACCTAACTGTATAGCAGCTCACACTGAGGATCATGAAGACGCCATATTTCTTCTTATGCATTGCAGCATACAATTCTAGAAACGTAGGAATCTGTCCAATTTTTTCCGCCTACAATAGGAAAATTTAAATTAATTAGTAATTTAAGTTAAATAATATTGAACAAAATATTTAATTTTAAAAAAATACTTACTATTTGTATGGCAACTCCGCTGAAAGGAATCTGACCCGCAGTGTGCGGCATTGCGACTGGTAACCCATCTGGACCAATCGTCTTCCGTGAGGCGGAACACTGAGCAGCTCTCCTCACCGAGGTTGGGTCTACCCAGTAACTCTTCAATCCTTCCCAACACGCGTTGGTCATGAACGTGGGTTTCACGACATCTCCCTTCACCACTCACTCGGTTTTACAGTCCGAAACTGTGTTACAAAGCCACTTCATGGCTTTGTGGTTGAACTCATGTCGGACAGTCTCGTTGATGGAGAAGTCCCAATTCCGACGTTGCTAGTAAAAAAGAAAGTAATTAGGATTTAATAGATATTAATTAAAATATGTTTAATTAAAAGTAATTTTAGGTTTTAAAAAAAAAATTACCGCGAAAATCTTGAACCACGTTATGAAAATGTAGTGCGGTGTTGATTTCCAATTTGGAGTCGCCTCCACAAAGAAGCTTTCGATGCATTATGTGATGCTTCACCCCACCTTGCTATCAACACCGAACCTGAATTTTTTTAAATAGATATTATAAGTTATTTAACTATAAATAATTATATTAAATTTGTAAATCTACTAAATTATTTAATATATAAATGAGAACGTACCAATAGGTACCAGTTGGGCGATCGATATGTAGTAGCGGCAAATTCTCGCAATTTGGAGCCACGAGAATATCCTCAATCCGGTACTGCGCATATGGTGCATCTGGTTAGCAGCATCTAGCATGTCATAAAACCTTTTTGCATCTAAATTGGGTGCCTCAGAAACTATAGGTTGATCAATATTAGTTTCCTGAAATGCATCTGTGACCATCCCATGCATCCTATCATGCTCTATAACCCCATGAATCTCATTCTGATAACCAACATCATGAAAATTATTTGATTCACCTATATTAGCATCAACATTCTTAAAATTACTACTACTTGCTTCATCATTCCCACCAACACTATCACCTTCCCCATGGTGAAATGTAATAATGTGGTGTAAACCCTCTATTTAATAGATGATTCCAAACAGTTTCTACTCGGGCGAATTTTGTATTTTTGCATTTCCGATAAGGACATAACATCTTACCTGATTCAACCGTGATTTTGGTTTGATTAGCCTGGTGCATGAATATTTCTACCCCGTTCATAAACTCCTTTGTCACGATTCCTGCAACATCTCTATGCATGTACATCCACTTCCGTTGCTCGAATATATCTCCACCAAAAGACATTTTTTGGATTTTTTTCCAAAACCGTTATTTTTGCATAAATTTTTTTTTCTTCTCCAAACCAATTTTTTTCCTCTCTACCAAGTTTTTTTGTTGTTGTTTGATGTTGTGATTTATGAAGAGAGCCCTCCTTCTTATATAGGCAAAAAATTAAAAATGGTTTTACAACTTTAAACAAAATACGAGTAATTTACAACGTATGTAACTAACCATAAATATCTAATTTGTAATTTCGTCCTTAAATAGTTGTAAGCTAGTTATTCGTAAAAGAATTGCAAAGTAGAGACGTTTTAACAATGAAATTTGAATTTTAACAAGGCCTTTACAACATACATTAGAATTTTATTTAAACCATTTACGTAACACAAAAAACGTGTTCACCTAATTTCATATTTCAATTTTAACTCGATGTAAAGATTGAGATCGTAAAAGAGTTGCAATTTAGGGACTAATTAACAATGAAATGTATTAGAAATGGCAAAGCGTTGTTAAAATGTCGTAAAATCTCAACTAAGTTACAACGAAAATTTTCATTGTCTGTTTACAACTCCTTTACGATGAAATCTCCTAACATCGTAAAGGAGTTGCAGAAACGTCCCAATTTTTTAACGTCCCCAAAACATTGTAAAATTCCGTCCCTAAACTAATGTTCTCTTGTAGTGAAATCTATTTTAAGTTTTTTGAAAGTTTAATATTGTATGTGACTATAAAAACTTTTATTTTTTATAAAACTTATATTGTACTGACTTTAGTTTTCATAATTAATTTGTAAATATTTTATTTAAAAGGTTAAATTGTCAATCCAAACAGTTTGATTGTTGACAGAAAAAAGTTCTTTAAAATTTCATTAAAATTAACATAAAATATTTATTGTATATTATTTATATTCAATAATAATGTATTTTTTGGGTAAAAATGACAATGTAATTTTAATATAGAATTATGATTTGTTCAAAATTGACTATTTAATCTTTCTCTTTGTAAGTGGTTTTTAATATAGTGGCATGTGGTAAATCTATTAAACACATGCATATTTGCACAATTATAAACCAAATTTCATTATCTACAATATATAAAAATTGATCTATTAGATTAGCTAGTTGTTTCCCAATGTGACAAAAAAACAAAGCTCTTTTTCTCTCTAGCTTTTTTTAATTAATAAAAAGAAAAAATGACTGAAATAGTCTACAATTATATGTTAATTATTCAAATAATCTTCAAAAATTTTAGGAAAAAAACGTGTGAAATGTCATGAAATACATGAATTTTCGTTTTATTTACTAAAGTACCACTTAAGAAAATAAAAGAAACAAAAGAAAGAAGAAGTTAAACAGTTACACTTCGTCTTCTTTTTTGAATTCCTTCGTCTTTCATCTTCACCGTCTTCATCATTTTCATCATCTCCTTCGTTTCATTCATCGTATTCTTCATCTTCTTCGTCTCCTTCGTCTCCTTCTTCTTCTTCTTCTTCGGAGATTTTTTTCTCTTAAATTCCACCTTTTATCTCGTTTCTTCGTCTTCGTCATCTTCATCGTCTCTTTGAAATGTAATGTAGCATATATTTCGAAAGCTCAATTATTTGACTTTGAACTTCATTTTTACTATTTTTTCTAGGTTTAGAGAAACTTTCGAAAGTTTTAATTTTTTTTTACGTTTTTTTACTTCGCCTCCTTCACCTTTGGTAGCATCCCCGTAACCTTCCTTGTAGACTTTGGTTGACTGAGATTATAGTGTCGTCGACTTTGTTTTTTTTTGGCAGACTTTGTTTTGTCTGCCATACTCTGTGGCAGACTTTGTTTTTTTTTTTGGCAGACTTTGATTTGTCTGCCATACTCTGAGGCAAACTTTGTTTTGTCTGGCGGACATTGGTTTATAATCTGGAAGACTTTGTTTTGTTTGGCGGACTTTATTTCATAGTCTGGTAAACTTTGGTAGATTTTAGTTGATTAATGATTTTTTTGTTTTTTTTTCACAGATATATGAAATAACGAGAAGTACCCTATGAGGGATGTTGGATTAGGAAAAATCCCGTTGTGGACCCGACCCATCAGCCACTACTGCAATCTGAGGAAGATAATAGAGTTGAGGGGTCTTATTGGCATTAAGGCTTACGATGAGATAGAGAAGAATTCTCAACTTGGGATTATACTGCATTTTGTCGACACAAGGTTCTCATGGAGTAGCAAACATGTTGAACACCTGTTTGGTAATATGTTTCACACACCTAATGTTAATGAGGTGTGAGTGTTGGCTGATGGTCGGCCAGCGAGATTTTCTCTGCATGAGTTTCACCACATCACGCGAATGAATTGTGGGTTGCCTGAAGCTAATGATGCAAACTTAGCTTCAGGAGAGTTATGGGCTGACATGGGTTTTGACCAGGGTGATGGTCCAACATGGGAAAAGCTTGAAAGGGTATTAAAGGGATGCAAGGATTGGTCTCTTGCCAAGAGGAAGATGGTGGGGTTGCTGGTGTGTTATATTGTGTAATATTTGGAGTGCACAAGAATAGTAGGATCCCAGTTTTCTATGCTAAATTGGTGATGGATCCGGATAGATTTGAGAGGCATCCTTGGGGGAGAGTAACATTTTAGTCCCTCTTGAAGTTGATCTCTGGTGCCTCAATGTTAACGACGAGGTTGAGTGTGCATGGCTTTGTGAATGTGCTTCTTATATGGGCGTACAAGTTTATCCCACATCTAGGTTTAATGCCCGGATGTAAAGCAGCTGACCCGATTCCATTTTTGCTATGGACTACGCGTAGTTGCTGTCGTATAGATTTTCAGAAGGTATTCGACTCTGATAAGATGACATCCGGCAATGACAAGGTAAGCTTAATTCATTGACTTGCTTTGATTTTACGTATGTTTTAGTTTGGCTGACTTTGACTGACTTTGGCGGATGATTTTTGGCTAATGTTTAACGTCTGATTTATTTTGGCTGACTTTAGCTCACTTTGTAAATGTATTTTTGCTAGTTATTTGTAACATGAATTTGAGATTTGCTAACTTTGGCTGGCTGATTTTGTAGGTGAATGTGGTGCACCTTATTCAAAAGCCTTACGATGACATATACCCTGAGTGGCCTACTAAATATTGGGATCCCAAAGTTGACCAAATGATCAGAAACATTCTAGATGGGACATTAAATGAGGCATTTTGAACTATCATGGGCTCTGCAAAAAGGAAGGTCGATGGGTTACAAAGTGAGCTCAGAAGTTCTAAGAAGGCTAGGAGTGCTAAGAAGGTGGCTGAGAAGAAGGAATCTACTAGTCAAAAGAAGGCTAACCATTCCGATTTGTCAAAGGATACACCAAAGGAAAAAAAAAAAAAGTCTCATGATAGTTCAAAGGAAAAGGATAAGCCAAGGGCAAAGGATTCCGATATGACTTTGGCAGAAATTCAGAAGGTGGCCAAAGAAAATGAAAAGGAAAGATTGGAGAGGAAATGGAAGAAGGAATTTGAGGCCAAAGAAGAAGGGGAATCGAAGAAGATTATGCTAGACATCCTTCAGTCCATGAAGCATGCTTTTGACGTGATGAGATTTGATCAAGTTAACACGTCAGAATGGCTTGCAAGGCTAGAAGAACAAAGAGTAGACCAAGTGGTGACGGATGAGTGGCTTCGTTGGCTTGAGGAAGCCATGTCACAGCATAACTTGATCAATGAACGTGTCTTTACGCTGATAGAGTCAAGACCAGCAGAGGTGGTGATGACATTGGAAGAGCCTCAAAAGTCTCCTTTAGATGAAAGTCAGACTCCTGGAAGTGAAGCCTCAAGTTCTCAAAAAATGGTACGTAAAATTGTACTTTATTATGAGAGGGACTAAATTTTGAGGACTCAATTATGTATATATACTATACACATTAATCAAGAACCACACCATGTTCTTTGTAAACTTTGGGGCAGAGTTTAGTTGATTTTGTTGATGTATATTATACACAATACTCAAGAACCACACCATATTCTTACTATGTATATGAGCGCTAAAAAACATTAATAATGTAATTATGTATGAGCTAACAGAGTTGTACTAACTCTATCACGTTTTTTTCCAGAAGAAAAGGATATGTAAGGAGCAGCAACCCTCATAACTTTCCCGAGCATCCGACAATGTACAAGTACGTGTGATATGACTATTAATTTGATTTACAAACGTCTGGTTTAGCTTGGCTGACTTTAGCTATTGTTTTATTAGCTAGGCTGACTTTGGCTAATGTTATATTAGCTACTCGAGTAGTACTAACTCTATCACATTTTCTTTCCAGAAGGAATATATATCTAAGGAGCAACAAACCTCATAACCTTCCCCAACATCTGATAATGTACATGTACTATTATATGACTATTAGTTTGATTTTACGTGTGGTTTAGCTTGACTGGCTTTGGCTAATGTTTTACAACGTGTGGATTAAGCTTGGCTGACATTGATTGACTTTGGCTGACATTGGCTAATGTTTTATAACTTCTAGTTTAGGCTCGCTGACTTTGGCTTTAAACGTGTAGTTGCATCTTTTGTTTTATAGGAGGAACAAAATTCTGAGGAGAAGAAATCCTCACACACTCTTTCCCCAGCCCTACGGCTTCATAACAATCAAAATATTGTTTATTGTTCTTAGAGTTTTGGTAGTACTTTGTTAGTCTTAAATTGTGATGTCCTTACATTGTTTCCCTTTTGTTTACAGAAGGAATGAATGTTTGAGGAGCAGGATATGTCTTGCATTTTGTCCCCAACATTGAAAATTGTAAGAAACCATGAGGTTAGTAGTCAACTGCAAATTTCGCAAACTCCTACTTTGGATTTAGGGACAATGCAAGATAAGAAAACGTAAGGTGAAGAATAATGTCAAATTCTGAACAAAGCAATCACTCAAAGCAAGAATTTGATATATATGGAAGACGTTCTGCCCAGAGGATTAAGACAACGTACTCTCGCTGCGGACCATGTAGTTTGTTTAACTTTGGTTTACCTTGGTTGACTTTGGCTGACTTTGGTTACTATTTAACTTTGGTTTTGTGTTAATATCACGAATCTCCATTCGAAGGAACCTCTGTAGTTAGGCGCCTCATGGACGACATAGCGCCTACCTCATACCATCCATTTGGACCAGTAGATAAGTCCAAATTGAAGCGGCTGCGTAATCTAGTCAAACATGAATTGTAAGTCCCTTATATGAATCATTTATTGTACTATTTTTGTGTTTGGTGTTTGCTTACCACCGACACTTATAGGGATAACTCGATGGATGACATTAGTCATTTAATTGAGTTCTACTGCCAGTTGTTGATGTCTAGACGTATGTGGCCTCAAGACTATTACGAATGGTTAACAGATTTGGTAAGTTTCTTAGTTACATTTGGCTGACATTGGCTGACTTTGGCATACTTTGGTTGTGCTTATAATTTACATTTTGTTTTGCAGCATATGAGTAGTGCTATGAATATATTTTGTAAAAGACATATTCACTCTCCAACTCCGTACAAGAGTGATCAGATAGCCAGCCTTGACCCTTCATTATGTGTCTATTAGTGTTCGAAGTATGAGTCCTTCACGGCAAACCCGCATAAGTATATGTTCAAAGAATTTATGCGGGAAATGTATGTCGGTAATGACCATGTATGGTAAAATTTAGGTGCCAGGAGTGCGAAATGGAATTCCTCGGTCGATAACTTTCATGATAAAGCAGAATTCCGTTGGACCAATAATTTTTATGTATAAGTTCGATCATTTTCTCCGCCTGAAATTCCCTCTTTAGGTTATCAATGAGCTCCCACTTCCAGAGACGATTTCATGCACAGATCCTTATCCGCAGTTTTAAAATGTTGATAAGCAGGTACTCATTACCGCTTCACAAGAGGTGTTTTTGCAGTGGAAGTAATTATTTGTGTATATAGCTTAAATTAAATTTGTATATATGTGTACATTTAATTAAGAATTAACTTTTGTTTATGGGTGTGTATATGGCTTTGTAATTAACTTCGTAATTAAGTGTGTAATATGACTTTAGTTAGGTTTCCTTTAATTAACAATTTCTATTGTATTACCATTAATGAACTTTATGTATTGCTTCAATTAACTTTCCACTGATGTATTAATTTTGCTTCAATTAACGCTTCAATTAAGTTTGTATACAGTTTGGTCAAAGTAAGCTCAACCAATACCTGCCAAAATCTGCCACACTATGGTGAATATTGGTTGAGCTTCAAAAGGTCTGTAAGAAGATCAGTCAAGATCCACCACACATTGGTGGACATTGGCTGGTCTTTCGAATTGTCACCATGATTAACCAAATTCTACCACATTGTGGCGGAGTTTGGTTGACTATGGTTATGCTTACACGCGTCAAATTTTGATGTTAGCTTAGCTTAAATCGATATGGCAAATATTACTCTACAATCAATTCTACAATGTATACTTAAGAAATAATAATATTATTGTAATGTAATGTCGATAATATAGTTTGGTGAAGCTTGGTAGACTTTCAAGATTGGACTTCTTCTCTACATGTCCGAACGTGGTGCCCCACACCGTTACATCGCGAACAAGTAGTCACTTTCCTTGGGTATTTTGCCTCTAATGAGCACTTAAACCAACCTTTCATCCGCGAGTTCTTTGTCCGACCGTGTTGGTTACATACAATATGAGGTAAACAAACTTTAACTGACACCTCTTTGGGTATTGGAAGTGTTGCATCTCTTGGCATCACACATTTAGCATATGCATGGTACAAGTAACTTGTATAATAGTAAGGATCTGTGAGGTCGATCTTCGAACGTAGTCATGCTTCTACTACGACTAAGGCATGTACACAAAGTATTTTATCCACGTCAAACCTTTTGCAATAGCATGTCTTCTCCGTCAAATTAACCACATGTGATGAGGCCGAACATCTGACAACTGCTTGATGCTCGTCAATGTTTTGCACATTGTGTTGTGTGGCTTCTATGAGTTTATTCTGCAAGGCTAAATAAGAAAAATATTAATGCAACCGAACTCAATTAAAATCTACAAAACAAACAAGGTCAGCTATGGCAGAGTTTGGCTACTCTTGACTGACCTTTCTTCTTACGAAACTCAGCCAAGATCCGCCAATGTGTGGTAGATCTTGGCTGAGCTTTCTTCTTACTAAGCTCAACCAAACTCTATCAAGATTAACCAAGATCACCCATACTTTACCAAAGTCAACCAAGCTTAAGTGATACCTTAAGAAGTTTTTTGATTGCGAATGTGAGAATTGTCGATGTAATCACCGCCTTTGCCCTCCTCTTTGAGAACCACCTTGTTAGCATTGCCCTTATAGGGAATGTCCGTGCTTCAGCTAACGCATGATTGATAGATTCTGCAATGTTTGACGTGGTGAAATTGTATCTATTCCCTGGAAAATGTACACGACTCCACAAACGAACATCTGCCTTTAATAAATACTTATACAGCCTTTGATCTAGTCTCTCTATTTTGCCGAAGATTGCATTAAACTCATCGCGCTTATATGCAGTTGCAGCCTTCATAAACAACTTAAAGGACTCTTCTCCCTTAAAATTTGTCAAAATATTTTTGCGTAGATGGTAAATGCAAACCCCTCGAGAGGCAAGCAGATTAATCTTTGTTATTGCCTTGGTTATTGATCTGCCCATCTGAAATGATGGCCAACTGTTGATCATCCGGAATAATGCGGTTGAGTTATCTAAAAAACCATTCCCAAGATTCATCATTTTCTGTATCAACCACACCAAAAGCCATAGGGAAAATGTTAAAATTCCCGTCTTGCATTGTTTCCGTGAGTAGAGTCCCTTAATATTTTCCTGGTAAAAGCATTCCATCCACAACGACAACCTTCCTCATGTACACAATCCTCTGATTCTTGCATAGAATGCAGTGAATAAAAACTTGAACCTGTAATATCCATCTACTTCCAACTTGATAAGTGTTCCCGGATTTGCTCGTCTGATCCTATATAAATACGAAGGAAGTTCTTTAAAACTATTCTATGAAGTATCTCTGGTAACTAAAGTTTGAGCTTCTATTAAAGTACGATGTGCCTCCCAGTACATGATCTGGACAGTAATAACAAAGAAAAGAAAGTTAAAGTTAAAAGAAAGTATGTAAGAAGAAGGACAACCAAGATCCACCAAACTCAACCACACTTTGGCGGATCTTTGTTGAGCTTTCTTCTTACGAAGCTCAACCAAAGGATGGCATACGTTTGCCAAAACCAGCCACACTATGGCGGACCTTGGCTGATCTTCATAAGCTTAGTAAGAAGAAACCCGAGATCCGACAAGTTGTGGCTTAGGTTGGCTAAAGTCAGCCACACTCAGGCAGACCTTGGTTGGCTTTGGTTGAGCTTAAATATACAAGATCTACCAAATTGTTTTAGCCATAGATATGTACCTTCAAACCAAAACGTTTGTTCAGTGATTGAGCAACATGATCGAGAAGAACAGAAGAACCAACACCACCAACAAAATCCAAGTATAAACGGCCAAGAATATCGGGCGTTGCTTGACGTGCCCGAGATGACCTCTCTGTAACTTAGCAACTATGATCTCCACAATGTACTCAGATGTAGAAAGAAGAACTTTCAGTATCATGGCATGAAGCCCGAACTCTCCATGTGCAGTTTGGTACCCAACATCTAACAACCGGTAACATTCTCGTTGATGATATGACATCAAATTCAAACCTATGTGAAACAGAAAATGTCTTCAACCTTGACTCAAGATCCTCTTTTGTGGGATATATTTGGCCAACACCTAATTGAAGTGACCTCAATTTGATGTCTAAGTACTTATCATTAAATGTTGAGTCGAAAGAGTCTTTCTACCGTCTTCTTTGCACTTCCTCTGAACACCTATGAAGTCTTCATCACCAGAGCTTGGACCATCTACATAGTTGCAGTAGTCGAATCTCATTTATGCTTCTTCATCGTATTCAACGTGTTTTTTCTCTTCTTGTTTGAGAGTCTGCCTAGCTCTACCACACGATGAATCAAATCGTTCAGTTTCTTCCACCGAACATGAAATCTCCACACAAAGACAAACTAACTCTTTCCAAAATTGTTGCACATACCCACGTAATTCCCTCTCGTTGGTCACGTATATAGGAGGTGTATCTTGTGGTAGTGCACGCATGAGTTCTTTTGATATGTAACTCAGTTTTACCTTAAAGATCTGTTGATTTAGATCGAAATCTTCATGAACCATCCTCATAAACTCATCATAACGCATATCTTAACTCAATTCAGTGATTTTACAACAATGAGAAGTATTTACTACAAAGAACTAATGATTTTGGTCAAATTTTTAATTCCCACAAACTAAAATAATTTGATCCATAAGCTCAAAACCAAAAAAATAAGCCCAGAAGATAAGATAAGGAAGCATGCAGAACAAAAATGGTGATATGTGTAGAGCTAACAAAGAGGTAAGACGTAAGTGATGCAATAATTAATGGATAAATTCGTCGTTCTATACAAACTAGGTAAATTGAATCATGGCAAAACTAAGATCCGCCAAACACTGCCATAGTTTGGTGAATCTTGGCTGAGCTTCGTAAGGTCTGCTCGAAGAAAGCTGAGAAACAAGCCAACCAAGATCCGCCAAACTGTGGCGGATCTTGGCTGAGTTTCATAAGAAGAAAGCCCGAACAAGATCTGCCACAACTTGGCGGATGTTGACTGAGCTTCGTAAGATAAGAAAGGGTCCGCCAAAGTCTGCCACACTGTGGCGGATCTTGGTTGAGCTTCGTAAGAAGAAAGCTCAGACAAGATCTGCCATAGTTTGACAGATCTTGGCTGAGTTTCGTAAGTGAAGAAAGGTCCGCCAATTTTTGTCACACTGTGGGCGGAGCTTGGTTATCTTTGGTTATGCTCTGTGGCGCACGCGCTTATGTGACATGACTCATTAGTGACATTTTTGTTATTAAGTTTTTGTTTATACATCAGAAAATGGTATGATGGCAATTTTAGAAGAAAATAATAGTATTTAAATAATTATGGATAATTGTAAAACATTTAAGTTATTACCCTATACTTCTAGAGTATTTTAGCAAATCACCGCAATAAAAATGTTATCGTCGCATACACAATCAAATTGAGTCTAAGAAAAAGAAAATCAACCCTTTACGTTTTCCACATAGTGTATATACAATCACCAACACCAGATACTTTACCTGATGATTTATATATCTTGAAATTAGTCTGAATGTATGTAAAAGAAAAGATTAACCAAAAAAAATCATATTACATTATCGAGAGATCTAAACATCTCATTATCGGCAAGTGGCATTTAGTTTAGTGGCAGGTGGTAAGTCCATAAGAGGTATGCACACTTGCACATCCTGGTATCGAGTCCCCCGCTTGCATTTACAATAACTTGGCTAATGGACCGGCCATTTGTGGCCCAATATTGACAAAAAAAAAAACATCTCATTATCGTATTAATCATGAGAGTAGGTAAACTCTAAATTGAAAAGTCTAAATGAGAAGAGAACTTCATTAAGGTTAGGTCCAAAAGAAAGAATGTAAATTGCCAAATCTATTACAAATCTATTACACTGTTCAGAAAAATAGAGCTTTATAAATTGCATTCTTTATATATATAAGAACAATTTTGTATTGCATGCTTTATAAATTGTTGTGGGCAAATTGGATTTTAATAAACCGACACTAACACTTGAACGACCGATCCATGAAAATGTAGATAAAGATGTGTTTTGGTTTACCACTTTATAAAAAATGTGTTTTTTTGCTAAATTACTATTGCTCTACATTTAGTATTTAAACGTATATATCTTCTTAACCAAGGTGTTTTAGGTTTTATGGTTAATATAGTAAGACGTATAGAATAGAGCTTTATGAAATTACTATGGTTTTCTCTATTCTATGTGTAAATCTTCTTTGCAATTTAAAACCTAGATAGATCATGTAACAGTTTTTAACTTTAATTAAGGTTTCTTCTTCTAGCACTACAAGAAAACATGTGATTTTCTAGGGAAATTTGCGATGCCAAAATGGTGTCGCAAAAATGCTTTGCTATTGCGACATCCATGCGAGGCCAAATTGTGCATCGCAATAGCCTAGCAAACTTGCGATGCCGAAAAAACGTCGCAAGTTTGCGATGTACTTGCGAGTCCTTTGCGACACTTATGCGAGGCCAGTATATATGTCGCAAAGCCATTGCAAACTTGCGATGTTGTCGCGAGACAGGTTCTCCATCGCAGGTTTGCTACATATTTGCTTGATTTTTGCGTGTGCCTTTCGCGACATCGCAAATCCGTAGCACACCTTTTGAATTTCCCTATAAATATCCCCCACATGACAATGTATATTGACAGAAAACAAGAATTAATAAGAGAGAGAATCTAGTGAAAAATTTGTGTTTGCAAAAAAATTCAAATAAATTACGTTTCGGGAAATAATGACGTTGGAACATGAAGTGTTTACTTTACGACGATGGATGTATAACAGAAGGGATATGGAGACTGGAGAAGTGACGAAGGAGTTCCGAGATAGGTTACAGGCATTTATAAATCAGGTGGCAAATAACCCACATACTCCAAGTGATGGTAACATTTTTTGTCCATGTTTAAAGTGAGGGAACAAGAAATATTTGAATATCGATATGGTAAAAAGACACGTTTATAATAGAGGATTTACTCCAAACTATTATGTTTGGTTTTCGCATGGGGAAGGATATAGTATGGGTGGTGAAAGTAGTAATATGGGTGCTCGTGGTAATGATCAGGTGGGTCGATGGAAGAGTAAGTGGAAGAAGAAGGGCAACGAGGCAATGCCACAGTGGTTCAAGGATTCAGTCTGGGAAGGCTTGATTCGCTACTGGGAGGATCCCAAGTCTCAGAAGAAAAGCGCAAGCTGTCGAGCAGCTCGGTTAGCTGACCCTGATGGGACCGGTCCCCACAAACATTGCTCGGGCAGAACATCATTCAAAGCTCGGACCCGCAAACTGGTAAATATCTTTAAATATAATTTACATTTATTTAAGCAATTATTGTCTTAATTTAAAATTTCACAGCAAGAGGAATCGGGGGATACACACCCTGATATCCTTAGCACTCTGTACATCACCAAACGGAACAAGGCCGGAGTTTTTGTTGAAAAAAAATCCGAGAAGCTTTACAACGACGTCACTTCAAAGTTGCAGGAATTGACTCAAGAATGCGGTGAGGAGAGCTCAGCATCCGGGGGATTATCTACGACGCAAAAGAACCAGATCTATTCTGAGGTAAATTAAATTTTAAATTTTTCTTTTGACTTAGATTTTTGCTAAATTAAACTAACTTAATATTGTTATTCCTTTATTAGATCGCTCCCCGTAGAAAAGGAAGAATATTTGGAACAGGTTATCTTGGCTCCAGGATTGAGCAGTGTATCTCACCAGAAGGATTTTCCTAATCATCTGCAGCAACCACTGACCTGCGGCAAATTGTCGACTGTCAGACCCAAGAGTTGGATCGGACTAACACCGAGCTTGCCAAAGCTAAGAAGAAAATCACGACCTATGACCATTTGCCGAGATCAATGCTGAAGATGAAGACACCGGATCCAGGTCAGAAAATTTAGATCGCTCAGACGATTTTTGATTTTTTAAAAACCTTTTGTAATCTTTTTTAATTAAAAATATTTTTAATTTGAAAAAAAGTTTTTTAATTTTAATTTATAATTGAAGATATTTAAAATATTTTTTTTATTTTAATAAATTATAAAAGGCGTCGCAAGGACGTAGCAGGAAATGCTCTCGCAAGGGAGTCGCAGTGTGCGCCGTTGCAAGGGAGTCACATGGTGCGCCCTTGCAAGGGAGTCGCAGGGAGCGCTCCCGCAAGGGCGTCACAGGTCGCGCTCCCGCAAGGGTGTCGCAGGTCGCGCCCTTGCAAGGGAGTCGCAGGGCGCGCTCCCGCAAGGGCGTCGCATGGCTCACCCTTGCAAGGGAGTCACAGGGCGCGCTACCACAAGGGCGTCGCAGGGAGTGCTAGGCCGTTGCGACACGGAATTATGCTAGGCCTTTGTGACATTTTCTTTCCCTCGCAAGCCTTGCGACGTCTATGCTACGAATGTATGTTTGCGACACGCAAATTGTGACATTTATGTTGCTATCGCAAGGGCGTTTCTTTTTGCCCATTGCGATAGCCTTGCAATACCTTTTGCCATCGCAAAAGGCGTGTTTTCTTGTAGTGTAGTGGTAACTCGGGAGTAGAGGATTCTTAGTTCACGTCCTTCGATTATCAGATATCTATATTCGGATTGCGTCCAACATCCAACAGATTGATTCGAGTTTCGTTCCAGACATTTTTTTAATTTTTTGTTGAAGAGTTTAAATTTTTAAAACAATATATAGTTAAAAGTAAAATTAAAATCTAAGTTTTAATAATATCCCAACAATGAAGTTTGGAAAATATTTCACGCGTACAATGAATGCAGGCACTCGGAGAAAGTTTATGTGGACGTGCATATTTACCAAATTTTTTTTTTTTTATAATTTGAATCCTATCCATAAAAATATGATTTTTTTATCACTGAAATTGTTTATAGATGGCTAAGCATTTGTTTTTGCAATGACAAAATGAATCATCAATCACTAGATGAAATCATATCATAATAAATAAATCATCTAATTAATATAAATGTTTTCACTACCAACACAAAAGAAAATCTAAATATGTAATCAATTACTACAATCTTATGTTTGAAAGATAGTAATATTTATTGAAATAAAAATTGAAACATATATGTGAGACATAAAAAAGGATCTATAATTAACATATATATACATAAAACTAAAAAAGTTACAAAACGGCTCAAAGTTTTGAGCTTAAATTAGGGGTTAAAATTGGATAAAGAATGACCAATTGAAATAAAATTAAGGAGTAAGAAAATTCGCAATCGAAGACAGCTGCACACGAGTGAGTGTTGCGTGCTCGAAAAAGACACACCAAATCCTTCTTTAGTAGTGTGGAACCTACTTACTTTCTCTCTTTTCTTTTTTGTCATTTTAATTTTATTTTTTTTTGTCATTTGTTCTCTTTTTAATTTATTTTTTGCTCACGTTGTTTCAATTTGATCACTATCTTTCAGCACACCTCCAAGTGTTAATGGTCACATATTAGCTTGGCTTATGCTTTAACTACGTGTGTTTCGTTCTTCATTGATTTTCGGAATAATATTTAAGTTTATATACGGTAATTTATGATTTTATATGCATATAATTATGGTGACATATTCTTTTTTTTTTTATTAATAATTAGATAGATAAAATTTGATAACCAGAATGAAATACGAATTCTTGTCTTCTGTTAACTCTCTTAAACAAAAAAAATAACAGTTCATTATTAGTCTTTAGTATATTGAACAACAAGGTAAAAATAAAAATTAGTCTTATCATCTTATCTTTTATACATAAAAATAGTTGAAATGATAGTTTTTTTTTGTCAACGACATAAATAGTGTTACAAAATACTAGAACATCGGTGGTCCTACCACCATCAGATTCGAGCCAGATACTCGACCTGCCCGAGCCAACCCATCCGCCTTGGATTTCCACGATCTCGGGATGACTGACAAGGTGCAACCTATGAAGAGAGATTTCAGTGTGCAAATTCCTCCTGATACGTCTCGAACACCGGCCACTCCTCTGGATGCTGAAGAATGTGCCACACCAACTCGCAATCAGTAGATACCTGTACCTCCATAATTTGCCCCTGCACTAGCGCCTCCAATGCCTGAATAACAACTTCCAACTCTGCATGTAGCGGCGAAAGACATTGGTGTCCTCTCTCTCTAATCCCGTCAATAATTCCTCCACTAAATCTGGAAAAGCTATCCAACCAAATCCCGAATAAGGATCGGTTGCTTTCGAGGAGGCGTCCACATAACACTTGTATCTGGTAAACATCAGATTAGTTGCGGTAGGGAAAACTAATGTTGTATTACAATTGTCAGATATAGACCTCGAAAAGTCTATCGGAACCTCAGTCCTTATACGGGCCCTAGACCACTCCTTGTATCCAGGAGTGCTCGCTGTAACACTACCCTATGGTCTAAGTCATTGTTCGAAAAAGAGAAGGCATTACATGCTTTCCAAATCTGCCAAATAATCCAAGGAAAATTTCCCCCATCCAACTGTTGGGAGATTCTCGAGAACAAAAAATCCAGATTATACCAGATAGATTCTCTCAGAAACCCTCCCGGCGCTGAAGGAATTGGAGATAACGCCCATACTTGACGGGTTGAAGGACACTCCAAAAACACATGCATCATCGATTCTTGGTCTGCTGCACATCACAGATACCGAGAATTCCCTCCGAAACCACGGCTGGTCAAATTCTGTAAGACAGCAATACTTCCTGTCAAAATCTGCTATATAAAATGCTTAATCTTATTAGGACAATTTAACTTCCAAATTTTCTGAAAGAAAATTTCAGGAGTAGGTCCAATCTGCAATTGGTCCTCCCCTAAACCCCCTCCGACTAATGAGTATCCCGACTTAACCGAATATCGTCCAGTCTTAGTAAAATACACACCCACTTATCTACACGTTGGACTTTTGGAATGCGCATAGCCAAAAATAACATGGGCATCCCGGGGCTCAAAGTACGGACGGACCAATATCTCATTCCATTGTCCGGTGCGTCGGTCTATGAACTGATCAACTGTGATGTCCGGAAAAACATGTAACTCCAAACATACCCCTGGTCGCGGATAGATATCCAGAATCCAAGGATCCTTCCAGAATCTAGTCGTTCTACCATCACTAATTTTCTGAATAAGACCCTTAGTGATTAAAGTTTTACTAGACACAATACTCTGCCAACCAATAGGAAGAACCCGCTTGTGATTGAACGTCCAATATGCTCTTATCCTTATAATATTTCCCTTTCAACACTCTTGCCAAAAGTTAATTTGGACACTCAATTAGTCTCCAGTATTGCTTTGCACAAAAGTGCCATGTTAAATCCTTCTAACCTACGAAAACCTAAACCACCTTTTGCCTTAGTCCGACATAGATCCTCCCATTTTTTCCAGTGAATCCCTCCTGATGTAGCAGAATTTTCCCACCAAAACCTTGCAATAGCATACTGCATTCTACGAAGGACCTCTTTAGGAAGCTGGTAACAACTCATCGCTTAAGTTGGTAATGTGGTAATAATTGACTTCATCAAAATCTCCTTACCAGCCCGCGACAAAAACTTTGTCGTCCAGTTAGCTATCCGGGCTTCCAATCTCTTTGCCACATATGCAAAAATTTGGACCTTTGATCCACTTAGACTCTCTAGTAGTCCTAGGTACATCCCTAGACCTCCCGTATTCTGGATCTACAATAGTCTGAACTGCTTCTATATTTGCATGCCCTACAGTGTGTCCAAATTGAATCGAGAACTTATCAAAGTTAATCTTCTGGCCCGATACTAATTCATATTCCTTGAGGATATTTAGTATCATTGTGGCCTCCACTGTGGTAGCTTGACAGAAAAATAACGTGTCATCCGCAAATAATAAATGCGACACTGCAGGAATATCATGTGCTATCCTTATACCAATTAAAAGACGTTGCTCTACAGCCTTGATAATTTTAGCAATGAGGACTTCTGTACACAAGATGAACAAATATGGTGACAAGGAATCCCCCTGGCGTAACCCCCGATGAGGGACAATTCGTCCCCCTGGAGCCGTATTAATTATGAGTTATTATGGCCATGAAATTTTCCCTTACAGAACTATTTGTCCTAAGGGCATGCACCATCTCCTGAGCAATCAAAATATTGTCCGAAATTAGACGCCCAGCAACAAACACCGATTGTGTCTCCGACACTAACTTGGGTAAAACCCTTTTCAGCCGCAAACACAATATTTTAGAAATAATTTTATAACTAATGTTACATAGATTGATTGGTCTGAACTCAGTCATTCTAGTTGGTCAGATCGTCTTTGCAATAAGACAAATATTCGTTTTATTTAAAGTTTTCTCAAAAAACCCCACTCCAAAAAACTATTGATCAACCCTATCAAATCTGTCTAAACGAAATCCCAAGAATACTAATAAAACTGATTCGTCAAACCATCCGGTCCCGACATTTTATCAAGACTCATTAAAAAAAAGCATTTTTGACTTCAAACTCATCGACAGGACGCATCATAATTTGATTATCTAGTTCCATAATTTTTGTGTCTAGTTCTTCAATCGGGATTTGTGGGACACTATTAGTAGAAAAAAGATTAGTGAAATAGGTTGATGCCTCGTGAAATAGGCTACCCATGTTCCATCCCTAGTTACTGATATACACGTATTTTAACATATTTTAGGAACCATATCTAGTTCACTTGTCATACATATATGATGCATTTACGTCATACTCGAGTCATATATAGGATGCAAGTGCATGTTACATTTGCATAGCATACGCATTGCATTTGGGGTTACTTTCAGGAAATGGGACTCGGACTGGCACTAAGTGGTCACTTCTCCAGTGGGACTCGGATGGCGTGAAGAATCACTTTACTTCTGACTGGCCAAGCCCACTACACCTTTGACGGCCTAATGACTCGACTCGGCCCACGAAGTCGAGTCAACTATCTATCTTTCTTAATTTTTCTTCGCTTTACTTTTTACTTTAAACGGGGGGGGGGGGGGGGGGGGGGGGGGGGGGGGGGGGGGAGTATAAATACCCCCGTAAGGTTACAAAGAAGAACACGCTTGAACACTGTTTCACAACCCTTCGAGATTTTCATTGTTGTAATCCCAGAACAAGAACTCCACTTTCATTTTATGATCTTTTGAATTTAATTTCAGTTTGTTTTTATTCTCAGTTTACTTTCTAAATTTTACTCTTATGCCTTCCACTTTGAGTGTTATCTTGATTGTTTTACCTATGAAGTCTGAGTAGTTAATTTAGGGTTCCTGAGGGAACGGACCATATCAGCAATGACCTTAAAGTTGTCTAAGTCGCTTAAGAGTAGAATAATATCATCTCTTTTGATTCGACGTTGTTAATGCTTGTTCCTTTCTGATCAATTGAAACATGATTTTAGACGTTTAACTCCCGACGGGTGGGTTGAACCGTTTGACTTAACCGTCTCAAATATCTACATTCTTAGCCTAAGAGATTAGTTATCTAAGGTGTTTATTAGGCTCGTTTAAACTGTTGTTTCACGCTAGCTAGGTTGTTAAACGCTTGTGATGATAAGGTCGGTTGATAGCTTTGATAAGGCTGTTTACCATGAGAGTGGACTCAGTAGTTATGAGTTTATTGCCTAGAGATCCACTCTGTTTGAGTTTGTTAAGCGATTTAGTGACTTTCTCTTATTTATTGTTTACACTTGACATTTGCTATTTACTGCACTTTGTCACACTATTTGCTATTTACTGCACTTGTCACGCTGTGTGCTGTTTACTGCACTTAGTTCTGCTGTTATTTTCTACTTCATTTTGTTCCGTTTTTTATTTTTCACTTTTGCTTTCGGTTCCCGTTGTCTAAATTGCTCACTTAGGTTGATAGATAACAAACCACTAAATTGACATGGCTTGAATTAGAGTAGTCTATCACATTCTAATTGCTAGTTACACTCCCACTTGGATTGACACATATTGTACTACATCGACATCAGTATAATAGGATTTGAAAAACATTGAAAAATCTTATTATCAAATTAGCGCCATTACCAATTGGGTTTTTGTTAGCTACATTTAGAATTTTAGACTTTCTGAGATCAAGTTCTTTTTGCTCCACGTTACTCACCCACTTTTGGTTATGTCTCAGGTGAATTTGTAATTCTGTTATTCAATTTGACCTTACCACTCAAGTTGAGGTCACCTGTTGCATGCATACACGCTCTAAAGGCAGTCAAAACCTTCTCAGTTTTAAAGACAATATCGACAGACTCCCACGTCAGTTGAAAAAGCAGAGAAACTGTACCAACTCCGATCTAGACAACATCATGTCAATGGATCACCCAACCGGATCAAACACACAGAATCTCCCCAAGATATACCTGCAATGGGACCTGACCAGAGGAGCCCTCGAATGATTGGGGCTGGTGATGCACCTAGCACACACACACTACGACATGGGATTGTACCTCCTGCTATACTTAACAACAATTTTGAGATTAAAAGTGGTACAATTGCCATGATTCAGAACACAAGTTTTACGGGCTATCAGCTGAGGATCCCATTGACCATCTAGATGAATTTGAAAGACTTTGTGACATGGTTGAAATAAATGGCATCAGCGAGGATGCCTTGAAACTTTGGTTGTTACCGTTTTCATTGGGAGACAAAGCACGCCTCTGGGAAAAGCACATAACTACAGGCACAATCACTGCATGGGATGAGTGTAAGCGAGCTTTTCTAACAAAGTACTTTTCCACGTCAAGGATTGCAAAACTCAGGAATGAAATTTCTAGCTTTGCACAAAAGAACGGCAAATCATTTTCTGAAGCTTGGGAGCGGTTCAAAACTTACCAATCTCAATGCCCTTATCATGGTTTACCATAGAGTCTCTACTCAACATATTCTACCGTGGCGTTCATCCGAAGATACGTATGCTCCTTGACACAACAAGCAATGGGAATTTTTCCAACAAGAATGTTGAAGACGGTTGGGAGCTAGTAGAGAATTTAGCTCAAGCAGATGGTCAAACAACGAAGAATATGACAGAACTGTGCGAGGTATGCTACACTCAGACCCTGTAAGCAGAAAATAAATCAACGCACTGAATGCAAAGCTGGACAGACTGCTAGCAGTACATTAGAAACCAGTCAACCAGGTATGTCAAGAAGAACTCGAGAACGAGGAGGATGAAGAGATTGAAGAACTCAGCTATGTTCAGAACCAGGGCAATGGATACAAACCTTACAACACCTACAAACAGAATCCTAACCTCTCTTACAGAAGCACCAACGTTGCTAACCCACAAGACCAAACCTACCCACTCAAGCAACAACACAACCAACCCAAACCATACATCCCTAAGCAGCAATACCCCCAAAGCTATCAACCAAGTAAGCCGGCACCCCCAGGAAAACCTCCAGCTCAAACGGTTCCTCAACAGACCCTAGAAGTCAGGGATATTCTGCAACAAATACTAAAAGGTCAGACAGCAACTGCAACTGAACTCACAAAGAAAATTACTGAAGTACACTCCAAAATTGATGCATCACATCATGACCTCAATTGTAAGTTCGAAACACTAAACTCACGGCTAAAGTTTATCGAGAATCAGCAAGCCTCTTTCAACTATGAAAACAAGCGGGCAACTCCCAGGTAAAGTTGTTCAGAATCCGAAGGAGTACCACACTAATGCAATCACCCTTAGAAGTGGACGTGAGTTACTAATTTGCGCAGATTGTACAAAAGATATTTAGGACAGTATATATCAAGAAGAGGAGGATGACCTTATCAGTGATAAGGCTGAAAAGTCCTTACCAGAAATCCAACTCAACTCCCTAGTGCCAGTTAACCACAACCGAGTAAAGCAAATTTCACCAGATTTAGCGGAAAATGTCACTCCTGAATTCCAACTCGAGCCAAATACTCAAGTGACACCATCTGAAGCTCAAAAGCAGCCAGCACCACAAGAAATAGTTAAACCGTTTGTTCTCCTTCCTTACAAACCACAGTTGCCTTTCCTACAGAGATTCAAAAAGGAATTCGCTGAGAAGTACAAAACACTTTTTGACAGGCAAATTCAAGGCATTGAGCTCAAGGTCCCATTATTAGATGCCTTCATGTTGATGTCACCTTACCAGAAATTTCTTAAAGATGCAATTAAGGAAAGAACGAAAGAGGTCGAAGGTATGGTCGTGCTCACTCACGAAATCAGTGCCATCATTCAAAGAAAAGCAGTGCCAAAGAAGCTAGGACCCTGGAACCTGCACCATTCCTTGCTCATTAGGACCCCTATCCTTCAGCAAGTGCCTATGCGATCTTGGAGCATCAATAAGCCTCATGCCACTTTCTGTTGCAAGGAGATTGGGTTTCGATAACTAAAAATCTTGCAAGATATCATTGGTTCTAGCGGACAGGTCAGTACGAATCTCTCGCGGCATCTTAGAATATCTTCCTGTGAGAGTAGGAGTAGTCCAGATACCAACTCATTTCGTTGTTTTAGACATGGATGAGGAACCTAAGGACCCGTTACTCTTTGGAAGACCGTTTTTGGCTACTGCTAGAGCAGTCATTGAGGTTCAGAAAGGAGAAATCCAACTTAACCTCGGACCAGACTTCAGAATGAAGTTCAACATCAATGATGCGATGAAAAAACCAACCATAGAAGGTCAAATGTTCTTAGTTCAAGAAATGGATGCTTTAGCTGATGAGTTATAAGAGGAATTGGCTGCAGATGACCACATGCAGGTTGCATTGACTAAGTCACCTACGGATGGATATTTGAGTATGGAAGCTGAATTTTATAGGAAACTTCTTGACGTTCACAGTCCAGTAAAGAATAATGTGGTGATTGAAGAATTGGTTGCACCGACTGCTAAAGTTAAACCAGTACACCAAAATTTGACAGTAACTGCGTCAGACTTGAGTTCTGGACTCGAGTTGAATTTACTTCAGTGCACCACATCAACTGCTGCTGACGAGTGGTCTGAGCTGAAGGCTCCCGAAGTGGAACTGAAACCACTTCCGTTAGGGGTAAGGTACGCTTTTTTGGGTTCTAACTGCACTTATCCTGTCATTGTGAATGATTCTTTGAGTAGTGATGAGTTAAGCATGCTGTTAAACGAATTAAAAAGATTTAGGAGGGCATAAGGTTATTCTCTAGCTGACATTAGAAGCATATCACCTAGTCTTTGCACTCATAAAATTCATCTTGAAAATGAATCACATTTAAGCATTGAGCACAAAAGAAGGTTGAATCCAAATCAAAAAGAAGTGGTCAAAAAGAAATTCTTAAGTTACTGGATGTTGATATTATCTATCCAATTTCTGATAGTAAGTGGGTTTCACCTGTTAATTGTGTCCCTAAAAAATGAGGAATCACTGTGGTTAAAAATGAAAAAATGCACTAATTCCCGCTAGAACTATCACAGGCCATAGGATGTACATTGATTATAGGAAGTTAAATACATTATCTAGGTAAGATCACTTTCCACTTCCATTCATTGATCAAATGGTAGAACGGTTAGTTAATCACAAATACTACTGCTTCTTAGATGGATATAGTGGATTCTTTCAAATCCTTCTACATCCTGATGACCAAGAAAAAACCACATTCACTTGCCTCTATGGAACATTTGCATATAGAAGAATGCCATTTTGTTTGTGTAATGCACCTGCTACTTTTCAACGCTGCATGACTTCTATTTTTTCAGATCTGATCGAGGAGATGGTTGAAGTTTTCATGGATGATTTCTCTGTCTATGACTCCTCCTTCTCCTCTTGTTTGTCAAATCTGTGCAGGGTACTTAGCAGGTGTGGAAACAAATCTGGTGCTGAATTGGGAGAAGTGTAATTTCATGGTTAGGGAAGGTATTGTTCTGGGGCACAAGATATCAGAAAAAGGTATTGAAGTTGATAAAGCCAAGATTGAGGTAATGGTTCAGCTGCAACCCCCTAAGACAGTAAAAGATGTCAGAAGTTTCTTGGGACATGCTGGATTGTACAAGAGATTCATCAAGGATTTCTCAAAAATAACAAGACCACTGACACGCTTACTATGTAAGGAAGTCGAGTTCAACTTTAACTCGGACTGCCTTGAGACATTTTTAAAAATCAAAGAAGCTTTGGTGTCCGCCCCAATAGTCCAATCTCCAGACTGGACTCTACCGTTCGAGATTATGTGCGATGCAAGTGATTATGCAATGGGAGCAGTCTTCTGTCAGAGGAAGGACAAGAAGATGAATGTTATCTATTACGTCAGCACGACACTTGACGACGCTCAAGTCAAGTATGCAACTACTGAAAAAGAACTCCTAGTTGTGGTCTTTGCTTTTGAGAAATTTAGATCTTACCTCATTGGTTCCAAGGTAATTGTGCACACAGATCACGCAGCCTTGAAATACCTGATGAAAAAGAAGGATGCTAAGCCAAGGTTACCGAGGTGGATACTGCTACTGCAAGAGTTTGACAAGGAAGTAGTGGACAAACCTGGAGTAGAGAACGGGGTAGCCGATCACCTATCACGGATGATGATAGAAGACTTGATCCCAATAGATGACTTCATGCTGGAAGAGCAACTTATGACGTTCAAGGGAGTGACCACTCGAGTGGAACCTAACTCGGACGTCAAACTCGAGTCGCCAGCACACGTCTGCAACCTCAAAGTGTTAGAAAATTGTCACCAGATCAGTGGTAAGCTCGATAGAGCCACACTACCTTGGTATGCAGATTTGGTAAATTACTTGGTTGTTGGTGAAGTGCCAAAAAGTATGGATTTCTATCAGAAAAAAAAAATTTCAGAGATGTGAATCACTATTTTTGGGACGAGCCATATTTATACAAAAAAAAGGGTCCAATGGGTTATTTAGAAGATGTATTGCAGAAGAAAAGGTTCAAGGTATCCTTGAGCACTGTCATGGTTCAACGTACGGTGGTCATTTTGCCACATTCAAGACAGTTCAAAAAATTCTCCAATCAGGTTTATGGTGGCCGACTATGTTCAGAGACACTCAATCATTTATCTCTAAGTGCGATTCGTGTCAAAGAATGGGCAACATCAGCAAGAGAAATGAGATGCCATATAATCTGATATTGGTGATTGAAGTTTTTGACTATTGGGGCATTGATTTTATGGGGCCATTTAACCCTCCATCACATGGAAACAATTATATTCTGGTAATGGTTGACAACGTTTCCAAGTGGGTAGAGGCAACTACATGCCCAACAAACGACTCTAAAGTAGTACTGAAACTTTTCAAGAGTATCATCTTTCCAAGGTTTGGGATTCCAAGAGTCATAATAAGTGACGGTGGTACTCACTTTATTAACAAGGTGTTTGAGATTTTATTGAAAAGGCATGGGGTTAAGCACAAGGTAGCAACTTCGTATCACCCTCAAACAAGCGGACAGGTGGGGATATCAAATAAACAGATAAAAGCCATTCTAGCAAGAGTAGTGGGAGTGTCAAAACGAGACTAGGCAGTCAAGTTGGATGATACACTGTGGGCGTACTGAACATCATTCAAAACCCCAATTGGAAGGACTCCGTTCCAGTTACTCTATGGGAAGTCATGTCACCTACTAGTTGAAATAGAATACAGAGCACTGTGGGCAACTAGTTTCTTAAATTTTGACCTCAAGAACGCTCAAGAGAAAAGACTTATGGATTTGCATGAATTAGAGGAAACCGGACTTGAAGCCTACGAGAGCTCAAAAATTTACAAGGAAAGGACTAAGGCACTTCACGACAAGAAGATTGCACCCATGCAGATCACGGCTAGTGGTCAAGTGCTACTATTCAATTCGAGACTTAAGTTGTTCCATGGAAAGCTGAAGTCGAGATGGTCTGGTCCGTTCAAAGTCAGAGAAATTCTACCATATGGAGTTGTAACTCTAATAAACAAGGATGGTGAAGATTTCACAGTGAACGGTCAGAGAGTTAAGCCCTACTTGGCTAACGAAACCAAATCCGAGGGAACTTCTGTTCTTCTCGATGAACCACCTCACCTCTAATGAGTGTGAAGAGTCAAGCTCGAGACATTTTTCAAGCGCCCTTGGGAGGCAATCCCATGATATCCATTGTAGATATTCTAGATTGCGTTTTGACAAACTTTCTTGTTTTATTGGTTTTTGATTTTAACTTCCAGGAAGCTTATGAACTGCACCTCACCACTCCGCAATCCCACCAAAAAAAAAAAAAAGTGATGAAGAGACATCACATTGTCTCCTTCTCATGCACCCCACGTTACCTTGTCTCCCCTACACCATCCACCACTTCACTCTTATCCCCATAAATTCACTCCACCTCCCTTCTCTTCACACATCTTCACTTATTCTTCTCAATCACTTCACTTACTCTTCTCACTCACCTCACTTATATTTCTTTGATTTTAATTAGGAAAGCTCCACCGCCACGCCACTCCTGTCCCGCACTCCACTCGACCACAACTCGAGTCACCTCACGACTTCCCATGCCGCACTCGCCACGCCACTCCCGTCCCGCACTCCACTCGACCATCACTCGAGTCACCACCGTCCGAGTCACCTCACGAGTCTGCACGCCCTACTCGCCACGCCACTCCCGTCCCGCACTCTACTCGACAACCACTCGAGTCGCCACCGTCCGACTGCCGCACACGCTCCTCACTCGACCACACCGCTCGAGTCCGCACTCGACCACACCGCTCGAGTCCGCACTCGACCTCTTCGCTCGAGTGCCGCATGCGCCCTCACTCGACCACCACGCAGCTCACGCTCGCCGAGTGTCCCGCACGCCACGCGCCCTCACTCAAGCACCACGCAGCTCACGCCCCACTCGAGCGTCCTGTACCTCACACACCTCACCACTCTTGCACGCGCCACTTGCAACTCGACCTCACTCCACACAACTACTTCACCGCATGGTCACTTTTAGTCACAATGAGGAGATGCAGCGGTTCCTTTTCAAGAAAATGGACAACACGTTCAATGGCAGAAGAATTACCATTATACGTTGAAGACGACAACTCAGCTTCAGATCTAATGCAAAGGCGAGAAGAGATCTGCAGCGGTAAGGCCGTTTATCTTGAGCCGGAAAGCGATGACATGCTTGACAATGACGAAAGCATGAATGAGGGAGACGATGGAGGAGACGACTTTGATTGCGATGGGGAACGGCAGAAAGTCGGGTATAAAGACGCGATCAATGCCTTTAGAAAAATGCGAGTTCTAGGTACAAGATACGTACATCGACCCACTATAATCAAGCTCGGGATTGCCAACAACTTTGATTTCCTACTACATTCAAGTGGTCTAACATAGTTCGTGTGAAATTCTCGAGAATCATATCCAAAGGAAACAATTTAATCCCTGGCATGAGTCACGTTGCGCGAATACTCCAGTAAGCACGACAGGTTGAGGCGAACAGGTGGATTTGGTGAACTCACATTCGAAGTCAACAACATCAAGAGTTCATTCACAGCGACACAATTCGAAGAGCTCTTTGAACTTCCTCCTTGCGACAGGCTCGACACTGAATTCAACAGAGAAGAGTTGGATCACTTGTGGCTCGTGATGGCAGGTCCGACTCCATATAACCCCTATGACAGTAAGTGTGCGAGCATAAGAAATCTGGCGATTTGTTACTACCACAGAGTCATTGCCAACACTTGCTTCGCCATAAACAAATCAGGATATGTACGGGGAACTGAATTGGAGATGATTGACCAAGCTCTGGTCCAAGTTCTCAACAACGCTGGAGATTACGCCAGGGTATTCATAAGAGAAGCAAACAGAGTCGGGATCACTAAAGGATTAATGAAGCATCTGACCACCTACCGCGGATGGGCATCTAGGTTAACAAAAAAAAGTAAGGGAATTATTCGAATCGGCGGTATAGTGACACGAATTCTTGAAGTATGTAACATTCCACTAAAATCAAGGCCAAACCCCCCAGAATGGATCGAAGCAAATTACCTAAGAACAACTTGGTTTCTATCACCTTCACCACCAGCTGGGACTTTGCTATATAATTTCACGTATTCAGATTCAGGAAAGGACTCATGCATAGGATTGCCCCACGTGGAATACACCGCACTCAACAAAATAGGTAATGTTGCTTTCATTCCACCAGAAGAGATACTTTATGGGAAACGAAGTCGCAAGGACCCTCAAAGTGAGAGAATAGATCCACAAGAGTAGAGAGAAGTGTCGCCTGAGCAGACAGACAAAGCACTAGATTGTTTTTATTTTAAAGAGTACACACACCCGCGGATGACCAAAGGAGTGGCAGCAGCTCACAAAAACATTGGTCTTCTGCAACGATTCTGTAAATGGGCATCTAGAGTTGAGTCCTGAACAACCACTTCAGAAGAAACAAACTCGCTGCCTAAGAAGATCAAGGACCGCACCACCGTCACATGAGTCCCAACAACAAGATTTCCAACCACAACAATACCACCCAGAGGCTTTCCAACCCAACACCTTTCAATCGCAAATGGATGCAAACTTTTTGGACCCAATCAGATCTACTGCAAACTTCTTCACCTTCAATACCCCGCTGGAGCAACAACAGGAACCACAATCCCACGACACCAGCCTCGACGACGACCCTACTGGATGGAAACTCTACTGGTAAGGTAAACGACCTCAAATCTCTTTGTATGTACATTTACATTAATTACTCTAGGATTTCCTTCCGACTTTGGTTACACAGGGGACTGTGTTGTTTAAGTTTGGGGGAGAGTCCTAATTGTTATTAACTTATTTTCTGTGTTTCTTAGTTTGAATTTTCCACATAAATCATGCATCTCACGTAAGGAATAAAAAATCCATAAAAATTTGAAAAATTTCTGAAAATGCATCATTCAAGAACAGAGTGTTCATGTAGCTGCACTGCATTCACATAGGATTGAGTCTAGATTTTTGGGAATCATCTTGTTAATGATAGACATTCTTGCTAGGTTGATTGGCTAGTAACCATAGTGAACTCTTGGACATGCGGTTTTTCCCTTTCGAAACATAAATGGTAGATCATTCGCCTTTGAAACCTTTGCTTATGTTGTGTCTCGAAAGGACCTGGTTTGTTTCCTCTTAAATTGAATTTAACTTTGCCAAATTAGGGGCTTGAGATGCATTGAGTTTGATCCTTACTTGAGCTTAGCCTGCCAAATAGAAAAATTAGAACCAAAAAAATAACTCAGCTCACTTAATGAGGTCTAAGGTGAACGAGGACTGTGCGTAAACCCGTACTTTCTTGTGTTCATTGATAAAACCAATATGATATTGCCTAAGGTGAACGGGGACTGTGCGTAAACCCCTACTTTTTTGTGTTCACTGAAAAAGCTAAGATATTGACGCCTAAGGTGAATCAGGGTTGTGCGTAAACACGTACTTCCTTGCATTCATTAATAAAGCTGGAGCCAAAATCATGAGTTTGAGCAAAAAACTGAATGTAAACAATGAATGATAAATGTGTTGAAGCAATTAAGTCTTGCTAAGCTCTTGGAAGTTGCATCAATATGACTATGATTAATAACCCCTCTCGAGGCCTGCACCTTTGGAAATAGGAATCAAATTTGTGTTTCTTAGAGTCCATCTGAGTACTAGGGATATTTGGTTAGGATGCTAAGCCTTGACGAGAGTTGATTGTGCTTTTGTAATGGAATAAAGGTACACTTGTGGATTTCAGGTTTTTGGCCTGGTAGGTTGTTTGTTTGAAGCGAGATGTTCCCTTTGTCAGCAACCTCTCTCCCATCTTATCTCTACGTGTTTGCTTGAGGGCAAGCAAAGTCTAAGTTTGGGAGAGTTGATATACACGCATTTTAACATATTTTAGAAACCATTTCTACTTAACTTTTCATACATATATGATGCATTTACGTCATATTCGAGTCATATATACGATCTACATGCATGTTACATTTGCATAGCATACGCATTGCATTTGGGGTTACTTTCAGGAAATGGGACTCGGACTGGCACTCAGCGGTCACTTCTCCAGTGGGACTCGGATGGCGTGAAGAATCACTTTACTTCTGACGGGCCAAGCCCACTACACCTTTGACGTCCCAATGACTCGACTCGGCCCACAAAGTCGAGTCAACTATCTTTCTTAATTTTTCTTTGTTTTACTTTTTAGGTTAAACGGGGGGGACGAGTATAAATACCCCCGTAAGGTTACAAAGAAGAACACCCTTGAATACTGTTTCACAACCCTTCAAGTTTTTCATTGTTGTAATCCCAGAACAAGAACTCCACTTTCGTTTTATGATCTTTTGAATTTAGTTTCAGTTTGTTTTTATTCTCAGTTTACTTTCTGAATTTTATCATTATGTCTTCCACTTTGAGTGTTATCTTGATTGTTTTACCTATGAAGTCTGAGTAGTTAATTTAGGGTTCCTGAGGGAACTGACCAGATCAGCAATGACCTTAAAGTTGTCTAAGTCACTTAAAAGTAGAATAATATCATCTCTTTTGTTTCGGCGTTTTTAGTGCTTGTTCCTTTCTGGTCAATTGAAACATGATTTTAGACGTTTAACTCCCGACGAGTGCGTTGAACCGTCTTAAAGATCTACATTCTAAGCCTAAGAGATTAGTTGTCTAAGGTGTTTATTAGGCTCGTTTAAACTGTTGCTTCACGCTAGCTAGGTTGTTAAACGCTTGTGATGATAAGGTCGGTTGATAGCTTTGCTAAGGCTGTTTACCACGAGAGTGGACTTAGTAGTTATGAGTTTATTGCCTAGAGATCCGCTCTGTTTGAGTTTTTTAAGCGATTTAGTGACTTTAAGTGAAATGCTGATCCGTGATCTCCGCCCCTTAAGAAATCCTTTCTCTTATTTATTGTTTACACTTGACATTTGATATTTACTGCACTTTGTCATTCTATTTGCTATTTACTGCACTTGTCACGCTGTGTGCTCTTTACTGCACTTTGTCCTGCTGTTATTTTCTACTTCATTTTGTTCCATTGTTTATTTTTCACTTTTGCTTTCGGTTCCCGTTGTCTAAATTGCTCACTTAGGTTGATAGATAACAAACCACTGAATTGACATGGCTTGAATTGGAGTAGTCTATCATATTCTAATTGCTAGTTACACTCCCAATTGGATTGACACGTATTGTACTACATCGACATCAATATAATAGGATTTGAAAAACTTAGAAAAATCTTGTTATCAGTTACCAACCCTGATATTGGATTCTGCACACGTCGTTGTTTGACCTTAGCATGGAAAAATTTAGTAATCCATCGCTTTCTTGTAGCCATTGACTTCTACTTTTCTGTTTCCAATACATTTCCTCCTCCAGGTATGCCTCTTTTAATTTAATAGTAGCTTCTTCCAACCCCGCAGAATCCGGTATAGAAGCACTGGCACAATCATCGACCAATTGTCGCAAATCTAAAATCTTCTGCTGTCCCGACTGGACATTCTCCTTTCTCCAATGTGAAATTTCCTTACGACACAACTTTATTTTATCCAAGAAAGAAACGTTCTGATTCGTACGTAAACCCATCTCAAACTCAACTACGTTCTACAATATCTCAAAAACCTACTTTCCCGATCCATCGCTTATCAAAACAAAAACGTGGACGTTTATCCATTCAAACTTCTGCCTGAAATTTTCCAAAGATGGGTCTATGATCAGACCCTATCATCTCCAAATAATGTATTTATCCTTATGGAAATAAGTCATGCCAATGAACATTCTCATAAGCCTTAGCCAGACAACACCGGACTACACCATTTCTACGAACTCTCCGCCAGGACCAAGTATTCCCTATTTTTGGGACTTCTAGAATACCACAATCTCTAATCATTTGATTAAACTGGATAAACGAATTAGGACTCCTTAAAACCCCTCCTTGTTTTTCATGATTTCCGGAAATCTCATTAAAGTCACCACAGATAACCCAGGGTCTTGTTCTCGTGGTACCCATCAGAGTTAGCCGTTCCCATACATATGATCGATTACTCTGCATTGGTTCCCCATAAATATCAATCATATTCTTATTCTTATAATTAACCATAACATTATAATTATCTTTGTAAAATGAGGCCAAACCACCACTAAGCTCAATCGGTTCGACCGTTATCAAATTGGAAAAGCCCAAATGTAATTGTAACTTTTCCAACAAATGTAATTTATTTTTTGTTTCTGAAAGAAATAAAAACTCAGGTCAACAAATTTTCCAAATGTCTCGAAGATTATTTATTGATAAATTATTGCCAATCCCTTGGCAATTCCAACAAACATTTAAAACTCATAAAAATAAAACTTCCTGGAGCTATTGTCCTGCTCATTATGCTTGCCTTCCTTAGGCTTAGATAAACGTGGCGTTACCCGTGGTGAACCCACTAACGCCATCTTCTTTGTGGACATTCCTTTCAACAGTGTAAGAGCTCGAGTTCCCAATTTTCCAGCACCCACAGACGGTTTGACAGCCCGGGTCGCCTTGAATTTATGCAGCTTAGCTGCCATCTTTTCATGTATCCGAGCCTCTTCTTCTACTGTCAACTCTTGCTGACTACTCATTACAGCCTCCATGGCTAACTCCTCCAAGATTTTATCCTCCATCTCTTCGTTCTCACTCAGCACCAGATCATCAACCGTCGCCAACTGCTCCGCTGTCATTTCCGGGAGGTCCTGATCAGCAGCCACTAAAACGCCCAGCTCGAGATTCCCTTCATTCTGAAAATTCCCACTGGACTCCACTTCATGCTCATCTTCAGTTTCCTGAAACAGCGGTCTTATGACATTTTTAGCCGACAGCGTGATACCTTGTTCCTCTTTTTGTGGTTCTTGAAAGAAACACAGTAATGATACAAACGCACGCAACTTAAAAACAGCCACACAGTAAGGGATAATAGTCTTCACTTTCACTGTTGTGTTCAAGGAAGACTCCATTACAGAGGCACCACGTCCGCTTTTATCAGCTATTGTTTTGCCTAAAGTAGTTTTAACCTTAGCAGAAACTCCTAGTGCCTTCTTCCAAGTCAGAACAGCCCCTTTAAAGCTTTTATTGCGATCCAACTGAGGTGGTTTTCTATTCCTATCCCCACTTATAACACGATTTCACCTTTTGTCTTATAACAAATTGTGGCATCATGTGTCATTCCAAAGCACAATGAGCAATATCCTTCTAGTCTCCTATATTTCAACATAATTTTCGACTCTTTACCCTCCTCAAATTCCAGAACCGATGAAAAAATTAAAGGCTTAGAACAGGGCAATTCTAATAAAACCTGACCCTTATCCACGTCTATTTTTAGGACTAGACCTACCGAACTATCCACTAATCTATATACCTCCTCTACACGATACTCAAAGGGAATTCCAGTGAACCTAATCCAAAGGTTTATCGTGTTTGGATAGTCTGCATCTGCCATGGGCTTCCATGGAGCATACGAGACCATCCAACCATCAAAATTAATGGACCCGTATTCGACTACACTTACCAGGTCCACCTCTGATTGGAACTCAAAATGGAAGCGCCCATTGCCTAAATTCAGACCCTTGACGCGACCCACTAAACTCCAAAATTACGGCATACGAAATAGAAACGTATCAACATTCTGCACCTGAGGATTTAAACACCGCGCCATTAGTACTTTAGAGCAGCGAGCTAATAAAGCAGAATTGTCTATTTTAGGTATCTTAATTTTCAAAACACGAGGTGGTGACTTGGCATTCATGGTTTTCGTTTTGGAATTTAAGTGTGCCATTGATTGATTAAAACCTAAGCCAACACTTAAAACAAGAAAGACCAGACGCTCTACGTGAAAAGAATTTTGGTTCGCTCTGTTTCTATTTAATGACTCAAAGTCTCGGTAAAAAATTGTTTGAATAAGCATTATCCCAATCAAATACTCCCTAACAATTAGGGATTCTACCAGAATGCGCCTAATCTTTACACCACATAAAGTTTTATTTAAATTTAAAACTCTTAAAACTAGGAGCAATATTCTATCCCTTATCGGCATTGAAAAATTTCTCAATGTGAATCTACATACCCACCTATCAATCCTAATGACAATAGTTTTACCAAATAACCTCTCCGATCTCGGAATCCTAGGAAAATCCGCTAGGAGCCAAACCACATGAGCATCAGATGGTACCCATTTGGAATCTGAAAACTATCGAGCCGCTTGTACAAATGCGAACCAGAAATCTTGTGGTTGATTTTGATCATTCAAACTCATGAACCACTTTCTCCACCTGAACACACCATCAATAAGAAACTCAAAATTACGATCAGATAACAACACCAAAATGTGAGATATCCGAACTAAGACAACCCCAATGCAACATCTGCTACTTATTATTAATATACATGCACTTGTCAATATATGAAAGACTCTCTTTCCAGAAACCCCAAGTACACTCCACCAAATCAAAACTTTTACATTATGGATACTTATACGTCTAGCCCTATGCAAGTCACTCTATAACCCGAAGCTATCTCCATAATAACTATTCTCCTCCCCCAGGACCACTTGGTTCGAGTCACCAATGCAATACTTAAACTGATCCAGAATAAGTATCTACCCAATCACCATATATAGCTAGTCCTTTACTAAAACCCCACTACATAACCACATATACATATAAATATTACAATGTACCTTGATTCCCTCCATTCTTATTTGGAAACCAACATTGATCCAGCACCAAGACAAGTCATGATAGGACCCCTTCCTGATACCAGAGCCCTAGCTCTCCTCCACCGCTTCGATCTCCTTAACATCAAAGCAGAGAAAATAATTATTTAATTGTAACCATATAAGGTAGACAAACTCCCTTAACCATAAAAAATCAACATCAGACTGAAAACAATCTAATGCTCCACTAAATGACCAAAGAATATGAGTATTCACCAATATCTCCACTCCCCATATTAATCCTGGCAGATTAGTTCCAGGACTGACCCTACTTGTGAAATGAATCGTGCAATGTCGGTTCAGAGACTTAAAATTGAGGACCTTTGGCACCGAACACCTACGGTGAAGAATCACCAGCGAACTCAGATTAGGTAATTTCCGACAAGCTACTAGGATAATGATCAAGACCACCCTGATACACTTCCTATCTCGTCCACTATCTAAACACCACGGGTAGCGAGCATCTCGAAACCCAGCACTTAGAACCCTAAAAATCTGGATCCCGCTGAAATCATCATCTCTAGAGTTAATGTTACTAGAAACGATGACTTTAATCCCCAAATTCGCCATTATCAACCAAACAAAAGGGATTCCCGAAGGTAAAAACCCTAAATCATTCATCCAAATCACCATCGGAGATACAAATCTCCTAATTAGTCTTTGGATAACACTTACCTTGTCGACGAAACCCTTGATGAGACAGAAATTCTCCTTTCTCCCATCCTCATCCCTCCGAAAGCTCTTTAACCTCGGAACCCAAATCGAGACGACACTCTCCACAATCGCTGTCTTATCCTCCTCTTCTACCTTCTCCGTCCAATTGCAGATCCTAAAACGCCACCGATTAAACATCTTGAAGTCCGTCACCCGCCGATATGCCCCGAGATCGCCGCAAAGGGAAGCTTCCGCCACACTAATGATAGTTTGTTTTACCAAAAACAGATTATTTTAATTTATTTTTGAAAATACCAAAATTAATTTAAAATTCTGTTACGAAAATCCACCGAACATATATAAATACGTTAGCAGCTCAGTTTTTTGTAAATAAATTTGAAAAATCATTAATTTAAAACCCCAGAAAGAAAGAGACGTCAAAGAGAAGATCTCTTCTGACTCAATTTCAGAGCTCTATAAATACAAACACTCTCCTTCACACCTTTAATGCAACTCTAACTTTTAATAAATCATAAATAATCTCTCTTTCACTCTCTGTTCTCTTCTTCCTCATTTTCCTCGGTTCCTTCTGTTTATCTTTTCGTTGATCAAAGTTTGTTCCTTTCTTTACGGGATTCTCTCTGCAAATCAAATCTTCACGATCAAGATATAGTATCTTTTTGTATATTTCGACACGAAATCGAATAGATGAATCAGAAAGTTAGACAATTTGAGGTTTGTACTCAAGATGGTAGTGTTGATCGTCACGGAAATCCAGCAATCCGAGCAAATACTGGCAAATGGCTCACGGCTATTCTCATTCTAGGTAAGAAAAATTAGTGTTCTTCGTCTTAAAGTGTTGTTTTTTTGGATTGGGGATTGATTTTTTGTTTGGTTATATAGTGAATCAAGGGCTAGCGACGCTTGCTTTCTTCGGTGTAGGAGTGAATTTGGTTCTGTTTTTGACTCGAGTGATGGGACAAGGCAATGCAGAAGCTGCTAATAATGTCAGTAAATGGACAGGAACTGTTTATATCTTCTCTTTGCTTGGTGCTTTCCTCAGTGACTCTTATTGGGGACGTTACAAGACTTGTGCCCTCTTTCAAGCAAGTTTCGTTGCAGTGAGTCCCTTTAATACTACTCTGTTTGCATGAAGCTTATATCTTGAACAACAAGTTAACATTTTTATGGTTTGTGGCTTATAGGGATTGGTGATGTTATCTTTATGTACTGGTGCCTTGTTACTAGAACCAAATAATTGTGGTGTTAAAAAGGTTCCGTGTAAGCCACACTCGACGGTCAAGACGGTTATGTTTTATCTGTCAGTGTATTTAATCGCGTTAGGGTACGGTGGTTATCAGCCAAACATAGCTACTTTTGGAGCTGATCAGTTTGATGCAGAAGATTCTATTGAAGGACACTCGAAAATCGCGTTTTTTAGTTACTTCTACTTAGCTCTGAATCTCGGATCGCTCTTGTCGAATACTGTCTTGAGTTATTTCGAGGATCAAGGGGAATGGCCACTAGGGTTTTGGGTGTCTGCGGGCTCTGCTTTTGCGGGTTTAGCACTTTTCTTGGTTGGCACACCGAAGTACCGATATTTTAAGCCTCGAGAGAGTCCTTGGTCTAGATTCTGCCAAGTATTGGTTGCTGCAACAAGGAAGGCTAAACTTCATGTGAACTATGAGGACTTGAATCTTTATGATTCTGAGACTCAACGAACTGGAGATAAGAAGATTCTACATACCAGTGGCTTCAGGTCAGTATACGCTTTGAAGATTTTGTTAAAACATCATCTTCAAGATCAGCTTTAAACTCTAGTTTTTTATTCTTACAGATTCTTGGATAGAGCTGCAATGGTTACGCCTGATGATGAGGCTGAGAAGGTGGAGAGCGGATCGAAATATGATCCGTGGAGGCTCTGCTCGGTGACTCAAGTTGAAGAAGTGAAATGTGTGATAAGGCTCCTACCAATTTGGCTCTGCACTATTCTCTACTCGGTGGTTTTCACTCAAATGGCATCACTGTTCGTTGAGCAAGGTGCAGCGATGAAGACAACCTTCAAGAACTTTCAGATTCCAGCTTCAAGCATGTCTAGTTTTGACATTCTCAGCGTTGCCTTCTTCATCTTCGCTTACAGGCGGTTTCTGGATCCGCTCTTTGCTAGACTTAACAAGACAGAGCCCAACAAAGGTCTCACTGAGCTTCAGAGGATGGGGATTGGGCTCGTGATTGCGATAATGGCCATGATTTCAGCGGGAATCGTAGAGATATACAGACTGAAACACAAGAAACCAGAAAGTTTAAACTCGGGATCAAACTCCAGCTCTTTGAGCATATTTTGGCAAGTACCTCAATACATGTTGATAGGTGCATCAGAAGTGTTCATGTACGTTGGTCAACTCGAGTTCTTCAACAGTCAAGCTCCAACCGGGCTAAAGAGCTTTGCAAGCGCGTTATGTATGGCTTCAATATCACTTGGGAACTATGTAAGTAGTTTGTTAGTTTCAATTGTCATGAAGATATCTGAAACAGATGATATGCCTGGTTGGATTCCTGGTAATCTCAACAAAGGACACTTGGATAGATTCTACTTCCTTTTGGCTGGCCTAACCGCAGCAGATTTCGTAATTTACCTGATTTGTGCAAAATGGTACAAGTATATAAAGTCTGAAGCAAGTTTCTCAGAGGCCAGGAGTGAAGAGGAAGTTTGAGTCAGAATTGCTGGGAGTAACTTGAATCAAGTTATTTGCTGAACAAGTTAGGTAGTTGGATTAGATAAGACTGAAATATTTTAGGAGTTATATAAGATATAGTTATCGTAATGATAATAGGAAATTATCTAATCTATATAAGGAGATGTCAAGTTGTGGCATAACTTGTGAGATTAAGAGTTTGAGAGTTTAAGTTTTGAGTTATTTTCCTAAGTTAATAAAGAAGAGATATTTTTTTATACTTTTGATTTCACTACAATTACTTATTAAGAACTTCAATTGGTATCAGAGCTCAATGGAGTCGGTTGTAGGAGAAGGTGATTCATCATGTCGGATGGAACTTAAGCTACTCGGCCTAAGGAACCCGTGCCTACATACATGCATTGCACGATGATAAACAAAACAAATTATACGGTTTGGGCATTGAGGATGAAAGTAATGCTAAGAATCCATGGAGTATGGGAGATAGTTGAAAGTGGTTCAACGGACTCTAAGAAGAATGAAGAAATCTGCCACTCTCGGTAAATCTATTGAAGAATCTAAGTTGCTAAAGAAGTTTCTTAGTAGTTTACCTAGTTGTAGATATATTCAAATTGTTGCTTCACTTGAGCAACTGATACATTTGAATACAATTACTTTTGAAGACATCATAAGAATACTCAAAGCTTAAGAAGAAAAGTTTCTTGCAGAAGAAAGACATAATGAAAGTGACTTTGATCAAAACTACTCATCTTCAAGAGGGAGAGGACGTGGTAGAGGTAGTGCAAACCATGGTAGAGGAGGTCAAACTCATGGTCATGAGAAAGAAATATCAAGAGGATCAAAAGGTAAAGAGAATATGTCTAAAGTGATTTGTTTTAGATGTAACAAGCCCGAACACTTCACATCTAAATGTCTGAATCAAAAACAAAGATCTCAAAAGGCAAATAAAGTAGAAGAAGAGGATACGAAAGAGGTCGATGAGTCACTTTATATGCATAAAGTAGTGTTCTCGAATGAATATTTGAAGAGCAACATAATAAGTCTTGGACAAGCAATAAAGGAAGGTTGTGATATTAGGATGAAAGGAGATTATCTAATATGCGCGAACGTGAGGGAAAATCGCTTGTTAAAGCAAAACGATATTGAAATTGTTTATACAAGGTTCAAATAGAGATTTGTAAATCATGATTGTATGAAAACAAACTAAGAAAGTGGGTTTTGTGCGTGTGACTAGTAAACCTACTATTATGACTAACGATGAAGATTTGGGACGACAATGTCCGTGGTGGCTTACCCCAAGAGGTGACAAACTTATCAGATTGATTGCGAATGACAACGAATAAATGAGAGACTTCGTTGATATTCAAGACAAAGAGAATTGACTTCAATCTTAAAGGGGAAACTATTGTGATAAGTTTGAATCAAGTTACTTGTTGAACAAGTTAGGTAGTTAGATTAGATATAATTGAGATACTTTCAGAGTTATCTAAAATATAGTTATCCTAATGAGAATATGAAATTATATAATCTTACCAAAGTTGTGGCATAACTTGTAAGATTAAAAAAACTGAGAGTTTAGATTTTGAGAGATTTTCTTTAACTAATAAGAAGACTTATTTTTTTTATTTTTAATGCAATATTCGTTAATTCTTCAAAAACCATAGAGTTTTTGAGTTTCATGCTGTGAAGCTTTTTACATTAACTTGTACAAAGCTGAGCTTCTAGTTCTGTAATATAAACTGGTCTTCTTGTGAGCTTTTTTGGGCTACTCTTCTGCAAGTGTTCTAAATAAAAGTCATGTTGATTCCACTTGCGACTTTAATCTGTCAAATTAATCTAAACAGTTAATAACAACATCACAGTAAAACTTACAACATGAGATCAAGAACTTACTGTCCGAGTTGAAACAGGTACTATATAAATGGTAACAAGCTTTACTAATTTCTAATGTGCAACTATCAGCTTGGGAACAACCCGAATGTGTATGCCTAGGTCTTCTCTGTGTGATCCCTCGAGCTGTTGCTTCAACTCAGAGATTTTGATAGATTATACAAAATGGTCATCTGCCCCAATGGTTGTTACAGCAAGAGAGCCAAATCTCTCTTTCAAGGTTAGTCGTTTGGTGAAGAAAGGAACTTGGCAGAGAACTCGTCTTGGTAGCTAATCTTTACCAGGAGATCGGAATTTATGTAGACTTTGTTTTGTTCACACACATAATATTCTTTAAGAATATCTTCCTGAAGATGGCATCCGTTGCAGAGACCGTTGAAAGTCTGGCTTCATACGCTTATTTGGCATGCCGGGGAATGATCTGTGAACATAACCAAGAAATATTGTTTATTAATTGCATCAATTAACACAAATCTATTACCATAACCTAAGTTCTAAAGAACAAACCGTGGAGATCCTTGTCGTTTATGCAGAGGCTGACCAAGCATTGATCTCACACTACAAAGTGCTCTCTCAGCAGCCTAAAGGTAAGAACATTAGAGAAGGAGAATGATGACATCATGATAAACCCAAGGAAAGATTTTGCTCAGTTACCTGCATTCTAGCTTCGTCCCATGTCGATCCAACTCCTTCTCCTAAAACACGCCCATCTATTTCAACCTGAAACATAGTACCAAGAGAATGAAGCTGGACATGCATTTCAGATACATTAAACCAATTGCACAGATATGGAATAGAGCTTTCTTGAATCTTTCTTTGTTAACAAAAGCTGTCCAGGATTTAAAACTTTCTCTCTTTAATTTAAACACTTTACTGTTGTTATTATCTTCATGGGTGCAAACCTGAGCATGTAATTCATCTCTGTGGACCATGTCAGATGGAAGCGGACGCTGAGCTTGAAAAGCCATCTCAAAACCTTCCGATGCACACTGTAATTTAGTTAAGGACACATGTCATAGATGGTAAAAGTGGTCTGCGGGTGTGGGCAACTAATGTTATCGAGCAACTGTATCCACATTAAGGTGATACTTACCAATTCCCTGAGCGCATTAATGGAGCCACTGTGCCTCATATAGCCTTCTAATCTCGGATCTGTAGGTCTAGAAGGAACTGGCATATCTGTTTCATCTCTGGCAAATGGCTGATTATCAAGTGTATTTGCATTTCCTAAAATCATATTTCCATTGGTGAAGGGGTTAGCATCTCTGTGGCTTGACCCTGGGTCACCATTTACTCGGGACATATATATATCTGCAGAAAAGGAGTAAAACTCAAGAGACTGGAAACAGACAAAAAATTCAGGGACAAAGCATCATTCTTTAATTTTTTTGTTATTAATCCATTTATGAAGACACGTCTGTAAGGGCAGTTGTCATGCACATTGTTATAAATCCATTTATGAGGGCGAAAAGAAAGCTAAACTAAATCTAATAATAACACTGGCCATTCTTATGAGTGGCTGACGAGGGTACGTTACAGATTATTGCAATATAGAGATTGGTTAAAAAATGATTGAGATATACACCCAAGAATAGCTACCAACAATCTGAAGGTAGATTAGCTACGTCTTACCAGCTAAGTTCTAGATAATACAAGTAACCATGAGTCAGAACGTCTTACCAGCTAAGTTCTGGATAGAAACTTCAGCAGCTTTGTGCAGAGCTTCTCGTCTCGTTTTGCCAATTGCCTCTCCAATTTTTTTACCAGAAAACCAAGCCTGCAAAGATAAACATACATTAATGGACAGCCAACACAATATCATTAAGTAATTCATCAAAAAGAATAGAAGATATCATAGACATTTCACAATAGCGTAAGAATCCACTAAAAAAAACTCACAGCATACACTATGCAAGAGTGAAGAGATAGAGTCTATGAGCTATAAGTACCTCAACAGAAAACCGTAAATCTGTACTAGCAACCAAACCCGGTTTGTACTCGACCTACAACATCAGGGAATATATAAGACATCAACTCAAATATGAAAATAATGGTTATCAAGGTGTACACGAGTACACACACCTTAGTTCCACATTTGGTAGCAATTCCATGTAGAGTTTCAGCAGGAGTCTCTGTTGCTGAGACACTTCTTCCACGTATGAAGTCATTATCACTGTTTCTAGAAGAAGATTGATTCCAAGATGCCTCCCCCCCTAAAAGTCGACCCCAGGTCAGTAGATTGCCTTCAGAACAATATGTTACTAAAAGAAATAACTTTGTAGGCTTACCATAAAAAGGATGAGAGCCAGGAATATTGTTGTTTGATGGTAACTGTTCATCTCTCTGGAGTGGCTGCAGATATATGACAGTGAGGACTGAACAGGAAAACGTAGCAGTATAATGACAAAATTGACGATTGAAAATCACTGGTAAATAAGATTCGTGTTACCTCCTTTGGCAGCCTGCGATTCTCTTGAAGCATCCTGTCAGAATGAGTTGAGTTATCAATCTTAGAAAAGAATGATGGATGACGAGGCCTGTGCTTTTCCATTTGTATCATTTCAGAATCCACCGAATATTCCTTCGTGACGGCTCGACGCAGTTGAGCTGGATCCATCTCCTCCTCCACAGGAAACCAACCATTTCTTGGCTGCACATGTGGAGATAGAGCCTGTGCTGGAGGTCTCTGAGGAAATGGAAGTTCACTTGGAGCAGCATCTCTAGTATCTTGTCCATGCTGCAATATGAGGAGCCTCCGCCTTGTATCTGGATCTAACTCTGATTCAGGCACCTCACCTTCTTCTCTAGCAGGAGAACTCTGCAAGCTTGGTTCTGAAGGAACCAAGTGTTTAACTATTGATGGCGGTTGCTGAAATGGGATAGTAGGAAAGGCCATAGCTGATGGCTGCTGTGCTTGTTGCACAACTGGTACTGGTAATTTAACTGATACAGAAGAAGCAGGAACGGAAGCAGAAGCAGAAACAGAAGCCATGGGGTATTGAGCGGGAGCAACTATCCTCGGATCTATATTTGCTGCCGGAAGGACAACTGAAAATGCAGAAATTGCCTCCTGAATATAAGGGGAAAATGAATTCAACTCGTATCAGCCCCAAACCAGAAAACATTTTTACTTGGGTTGGCATCCTTAATGGATCATCACCATAACTTTGTAAAAATCAAGCCTCCAATTGTAATCACCTTTAGTCTTCTCTCCACTTCAGCATCAGCCATCCCGTCAAAGGAAAGTGGATCTTTGTTCCCATTTGAACCCGATGTATCGTCCTATATTGATAAGAGAATGAGCTACTGGCAAGCAGTTTGGAGAGTGAGTAAAATCTATATTGTCAAAAAGAAATGACACAAGCTCCCAAAATTCCTGGAAGAGAACCAAAAAAGTTTTTGGTCGCAATCACTAACAAGAATCACAACTAACCTCTGGTACCAAGTAATGACTGACATCAGGCGGTGAAGGAATATCTTCTGCATCACTCTCATAAGATATTTCAGCAATCCTTTGTAGCAGACTATCATCAAAATCCCTGAAACCAAGTTCAAATACCATTTGACTCTCAGTATTACTAAGGAAGCACCCTTGATCCAAAAGACATTCAAGGGAAACAAACATCCATTATCAAATTTAACATTATACCTGAAAAATCCACCTCTGACACCACAAGCAACATTTCTGGCAACACACAGTACCGGCGTTGCAGCTGCCTACAGATACGGAAACGAGATACATATATGTAACACCATTAATATAAGAGATTCAAGAATATAGCTGCTGATATATATTGCACCCAAACCAGGCCCACAAAAGACCCTAGCGTAGAACTCAGCACAAAAGCTAGCTTACGGGCTTGGGTGCTTAGGTCTTATAAGGCTTAGATTTGTTCCATTTGACGCAATTTATCAGATTCACATGCTTCTGCAATTTCATAATCAAATTCAATCACAGTAAAAACTATACTTACTTCAGCTTGAGGAGAATAATAGGGAGCGAATGCAGGAACTACATGCACCCTCGGTTGATCCTTCTCATCCCAAACTTTCACTCGATCATCAATTACAAGTGCCATCTTTGGATGGCAGGTTCCGTCAAGAAACACATTGAAAAGTGATTTTTTTAAACCTAGGATGGTTAATTACAAGCTTGTATAAGAAGTGATACCATGATGAATAATAAGCAGGTAAACAAATAAGTAAATAAATAATTACCAGGTTTCACACAAACAATGCGAGCCAGTAAGTCATTTGTGTTTATCAAATTCCCTTCTGGATCAAGGAGTCTCCACATCTCTAGGGCATAATCTCTCTCAGCCATCGTGCAAACATATACTTCAAAACGCTTGCGCCCTTTTGCTGTCAAGTAGCTTCGAAGTTCCTCCCACGAAGGCCTCAACCTCACAAGAACACTTGTATCACGAATCTGCGTATATAAGAATTAAAATGCAGCCACATGAGTTCAGAAAATTTTAGGTGCTCAGTAAATGGAATGAATGCGAAAAAGAAGAAGATTAAATCTCCAGTGTAACCGAGTCATATATTCAAGGGAATACCACCTGTTGCTTGCAAGTTATTCATGGGAATCCACCACACATAACACCGATCTTAATAATCTTTTAAATAAAGCAACAAGAGAAATTAACAGACGGATACTAATTTCAAGACATACCATTGGATTAATGCGAGTCAGGATAATATTCTTCTCTTGCAACCTTATCAGGGGTCGAACAAGAGGCGGATGGTTGTCAGACAAAGCAGGAACAATTTCAGATTGCACCTTCATCACCTCCCCGTTTTCAACAACCTGGTCACTGTCAACATATTGCTTTAATAGATTTTTGTCATCTTGATAACGCTTCATCTCAGCCACCATAACGGTAATGCGTTGAGGGTCCATCTCATTATTTATTCTTCGCTGCAACAACTCAATCCTATCCTCAAATGAGCGCATGGTATTCGCCACTACTAGGGTTTCATCAAGATCAAAGACAATACCCAGACATCTAATGTTCAGCATGACAAGACAGGAATCATAAATGCCAGGAGCAACACTAAATGCCCAGAAACAAGGACGGTCATTCTTGATATTCTCCGAGTACATGGCAACCAAATGGAGCTCTTCCTCACTTTGAAGCATTACTGCCGTCTACGAGAACCACAAATCCAAAATTTACAAATAAGACGATAATCATATGCAATTTCGTTGAGCTGGAAACAAGTTAATTAAGTGAAATTTGACTTCATATTCTAGTAAACATGCATAGAGATTAAACTACACTACATTCAACCTCCATTACACTATAACTTTATGGAAGTCGGACTATGAGATGAGTTAAAATCCCACTTTTTGAGGAGCTAATACCAGTTGAGCAGAATTAAGTTTTTAAGTTTAGTTCATAAAATCTAACTCTGAGTAGGGCTTAAAGGTTCCAAAGGTATATAGCCATATACCTTGTTTTCCCTAAGACAAGACGAATAGAAGAAATTAAGTGGCTCCTGAGCAAGAGAAGATGAAGCTTCCAATTTGAAACAAAGCCCAGAAGATGAAACTGTACTAAGCACTGCGAGAGGAGGACACCTCTCGCTAGGTTGAGAAAAATAGCTAATTTTGACTCCCATCTTGGCTTGCTCCATTACTTCCATCTGTTTCTTCTTCCTCTGCATCATCAAATCGTCTTCTTGCTGCTGCTGGTGGGATTCCCTAGCAGGGTATATCTCCATTTCCCCAAGTTTCCGATCTCCATGATACACTTCTACTCTATTATTACTATACATTCTTTCTCCTTCTTTCTCTCCTTTCCCTTCTTAAAGCAAGTCCATATCAGAAAGTTTACAGATCAATTGAAGTCTATTGTCTCATCTCAAAATTCTGTCATCAAAATCTACTTTTTTTCGTTGTCCCTTGGCCAGATGTGATTGATTGATCACCAGTCCACAATAGTTTTTGAATTGGATCCGAGTTTATCTTAGCAAGAATCAAGGAAAAAAAAAGAGAAGTATCAAGGAAACGACTTGATAAATGGGTATGAGAAAGGATGAAAATTTAAGTGTTTGTATTTTTTCTTCTTAGAATTTGTTCCCTTTGTATATAGATCTGTAAATACCGATGATAGAATCCAGAAAAACCCTAAATTCTTCGTCCGTCTTTGATGATGTTGCTGGGGAAAAAAGTTTATTGGATGAAATTAGGTTTTGAGGCTTTTGCCTTCTAAAATCAGAAGCGGACGAGAGAAACCCTAGATCCAGATAACGAAGAGTCAGATTTGTGAATACGGCATAATGCCTTCGTCATTGGGATTTAAAGAGAAACACGAAGGTCCCTTCGTTTTTTTACCATTTTTTATTTTTTTATTTATCTTTTTTTAATACTATTTTAAAAAATTAATAATAAGCCTTAAATAGTTTACGCACCAAATAAAAATCCGCCAAATTCTGAATTTGAGATTCATACCGTACTTTCTATGTACTTTTATACTCATTTCTGATTCGAATGTAATCCTGATACCACAGATATTTATAGTTCATTTAATTATTTTCTTTTCTTTTTTTCTAAGAAAAATTGTAAATTTGAAATATAAATGCATTTTTCATGTTTATTCTATTGTTTTTAAGTTTGTTAAGATTTATTTACCACACATTATGTATATAAAAAAATGTTTGTTTTTCTTTATAGGTGAAGACACTTCAACATTAGAAAAAACATGGATGCATGGAGATTGGTTGTTATGTTTCCTATATATCTAAACGATGTGTATGAGATGGGTTCTGTTTCTCAATGGGCAAAGTGTATATCACAAACAATGGCTCAAAAGATTAATGTGTAGATGTAAAAGGTGAATGGATAAAATTGGGTTTGAGAACTTGCATCTGGAAAAGATATGGAGAGAGCAAGAGATTTTAGCCCAGAAATTAAATTGAGAGGAAAAGAGAAGAAGAAGAAGATAAGAAACGAAGCTGAAAAGGCTGCAACTGAAGCTAATATAATTCATAAGCAACATGATACTTATGAGAGAAATTGGTTTCTTTAACAGGTTATCTAACCTCCTCTTAGAATGTTTGCTACATTGAGTCCAACATTTCCCAGGTTAAAGATGACATGAAGCTCAATATTACAATAAGAACACATGTCCTCACGATAATTCCCAAAAGATTTTCGTTACATACAAGATTTAATATTGGATTGATAGATTTAAAGTATCAAATACGTTTATTCATAACCATATATGTTCTGTCAAAAGCATTTGGAGAACAACCCTTAAAAATTTCACAACAAATGCATTTATGAACGAATGTTCTTTAACTTTAAAAATTTGGAAATAGTTTATATCAGTTTTACAAAAAAAATTATTAAAAAACTGCAGCTTAGAGCAGACACAAATCTAGTGATTAAAATAAACAGAACGTTAAAAAAATGGTTTGAAATGTGAAATTAAACTTTATTGTATTCTATGATACAAAGTCACATAATAGAAACATTATATATATATATATAGTACTTTAAATTTAATAAATAACTTTTTCAAATTTTTTGTAACGATTCGATTTCCATTACATATTTTTTCCCTTATACGTTATACAGAAAAACTACAGGTTACCTTCTTTTGTCAACATGTAAGTTTTTTTGTCATCTGGCTTAGTGGCTTTGGTGGCTGAAGATTTGTAAAGAAAATATTATCATTGACCCACGTGTCTTCAGCGTCGACATATAGGTTACTATTTGTAATAAATAGACATTTCTCCACTTTTCCATTCAAATTATGCAATCATATATAACAAAGTTTTCTTCTTTTTCTATCAACTGGGTTGGTAAAGCATGACTCATAGTCGAATTTCAGATGTTTAAACCATTAATTAAAACATATCATCATTAGTTTGAGAGGAGCTCGACTATTATGTAACAAAGTTTGTTATATATATATATATATATATATATATATATATGAATTTTTCAATTCAAAAACAAATATCTCCAAAAGTATTTATAATTGATGGACTCAATGTATTAAAAGTTTCAAAATAAGCCATTGCGTTCAACTTGGAAAAGTTTGTATTTTATTGTCAACTAGGTCAACACGATCTACAACACATCAGATGCTTATACCTGATACGAGCCTAAAGATGTTTCTTTAAGGTTGATGGGAGTGGGTTCTTATCCAAGGGAACCGAGTGTACTTCCTTGGTAAGAAAAGTCGGGGGCGCGGAATGGATGGTTTGAGAAGCAATCCACAAGAAGGATGGTGGGTTTCTTGATACACTCAAGCACACTCTAGATCAAAGGGAAACCTCTCGAGATCTTGCAGTGTGTTCTAAGTCTTAGAAAAACGACTAAGCTTGCTAATGACTAAGGATTTCTCTTTGAGACAATTGTGTTCTTTATTGATATCAAAGTTGTTGATCTTACACGGATGCAAGGGGACCTTATAAAGGGTCCTATCAGCTAGCCCTAAGGCTGATTCACTTAAAGAAAAAGGAAAATATGGGTCACAACCCATTAACAAAAAGGAAATAAGAAAAACGGCAAATTACAAGAAAAATGACAAATTTCTAACTTAGAGTTTTGGTGCCTTATTAAACAAAAATAAAAGCCCTAAAAAGCCTATGGGCCTTAAAACTCTTTATCCTAAGGTGCTGGAGTTGTTGGGCTTGGTGTTCCTGCAAAAACATTTATCATAAACACAAAACAAACCTTGTAGGGCGCGACAAAGGGCCAAGTCTTGTCGGTTACTTCCAGCTCGGGTCTTGTTGATTCTTGGTCCTCTTGGTCAGCTTCTAAAGGGTCTTGAATCTCTTGGTCCTCCTCTTGTCATGTTGCTTGGTCTTGACTTGTGTTCTTGATCTTTTCTACTCTCTTCGAAGAAGTCCCGATGTCGATCTTGTAGCATTCCGGGAAGGGAGCGTTCTTGGAGCATTCCGAGGAGGGAGCGCTCTCTTCCTAGTTCAAGATGTCAGCTACAGCTTCTCTTAGTTGTTCTCTCAGCTTGTGTGTCCTAGCTCGTGTCATTGGCCTGCCTAGTTCAACCGGCTTGATGCCTCTTGAAGATGTTCCATCTTGGGTGCATCGTCATCATCGGCATGGAATGGGAGAGGTCAGAAACATTGAAACTTGAAGAAGTATTGAACTCACCAGACAGTTCCAATAGGTAGGCGTTGTCGTTGATCTGTTCAATTACTCGGAAGGGACCATCGCCCCGGGACGCGAGCTTGGACTTGAGTTTGTTCGGGAAGCGCTCCGGGCGCATGTGTACCCAAACCAGTCTCTCGGGTTGAATATCACAACCTGCGCCTTTTGTCCTATCTTTGCTTGATTGCTTCAACCTTCTTTTTCAAATTCTCCTTGACTTTAAGATGTAATTTGCGGCCTAGTTCAGCTTTGGCACCTGCGTCCTTGTCAAGGTAATGGCGTAGAGGGAGTGGTGTAAAATCTATTGGCGTCTAAGAGTTGAAACCATATATCGCTTCAAATGGTGAAAACTTAGAAGACGAATGATTAGCTCGGTTATAAACAAATTCAACTATAGGTAAACAAAAAAGCCAATTAGTTAAATTTTTACCGACCGTAGCTCTAAGTAAGGTTCCTAGAGTACGGTTTACCACTTCACTTTGGCCGTCCGTTTGGGGATGACAAGTAATTGAGAATAGCAACTTGGTGCCTATCTAAGCCAGAATGATTACGGTGAATGATATTATGCTAATCAAACTTAATGAAAACAGAACGCAAAACAGAGTAAAAGCAGAGCGTAAAAATAGAGTAAAAGCAGAACGTAAAAACAGAACGAAAACATAGCGACTAAAGAAACAGAGCAATCACGAAGAAACAGAGCAATGCAGTAACAAAATTTTAGGCGAAAAACAGAGCAATAGAAGAGTCGAAAATTCAAATAAGGAAAAGGGGTTCTTGAGGTTAAGGATCAGCGATCAAGGCATTCCTAGGGGTTCCAAAATTGTTTATCAACTTATTTAGATGACCTCTAGGCAAGGAATCACAACAATCACATTCATTCTCATGCAATGGGACCTCTCTAAAACCCCAACCAGACTTGATTCTCACCAACGATTAGAGGGCTCAAGAGGCGTTAAACACAGACCTAACAGAGCCTAATAACACCCTAGACAGTCAATCTCTTGAGCTAGGAGAAGTTAGCTTAACCTAAGTTCGTTCAAGCATTATCACAAACACCTTTTGGGTGGGAACCACCAAACCATCAGATTTCAATTGATCAGAAAGAAATAAGCATTAAGGACACTTAGACTGAAGAGGTCTAAGCCTATTCAACCCTAAACAAGTCTGGAATTCCCTAAATCTACCATAATCTCACCATCTCCTCAAGAACCCTAATTTATCTACTCAATATTCATGATGAAGAACATAAACTCAGAATTGTAAACTGATAACATTATCAGAAAGATCAAACAGAGATGAACAACAATGATTGAAAGCAGAAAATTGAATTCTCCAAGGATCAACAAGGATCTAAGATTCAAAGAAAAGGAAATTACAAAGGGAAAAGGAGAAAAGTCTTTTTTTTTGCTTAAAGAAAAGAGGCTAAAACGTTCTAGGGTTTGCTTGATTACATAAGGGGGGTATTTATAGGCCTTTGTTTCCAAAAAATCTAAAAAAATAAACTTTGACCAAAAAGTCAACGCTCAAGTCCGAAATTCCGCTCGACCAGTGATGCTCGAGTGTCATGGAGACATGCCAAATCTTCTAGATCACATCCTGAACTTCGACTTTAGGCCAAACGAATCTATCATAGATCTTATTGTAGTCCGAAATACTTCATAATGAGCTCCAAAAGTACCTGAAATCCCCCTTTTATGCAATGTCTGCAATGTCCAATACTAGATATGCAAATAAAGCCTAAAAGGACCTAAAACAATGATAATACTTTAAGTATGAATGCAAAACATGCTAAATAATGCCCTTAAAATATGCTAAAATGCAGACACATCAACTCCCCCAAACTTAGCCTTTGCTTGCCCTCAAGCAAATGCATAGAGCTAAGAAGATAGAGAGGTTGCTGACAATGGGAACATCCTACGTCCAACAAACAACTCATCAAGCTGAAAATCGTAATCCACAAGTGAACCCCCATTCCATTGTAAAAACCACAATCTACTTACATCAAGGCTTAGCATAACAACCGAGTACTCCTTAGTACTTAGCTGGACTCTAAGAAACTCAAATTTGAAACCTATTTCTTATAAGTGCAGACTGCAAGAGGGGCTATCGATCAAAGACCTTGGGATTCAACTTCCTCAAATTTAGCAAGACACCATTAATTCAGCATTTAGATCGCTTCTTATTTTCAACTCCTACATGAACACTCTAGACTCGATCCTATATGAATGCAATGCAGCTTACATGAACACTCTGTTTTTGACTTACGCTTTTTCATGGTTTTTCAAATTTTTATGGGTTTTCTATTCCTTAAAGGAAATGCACATGAACAAATATGCTAAAAAAATGTTTTTGGTTTTTCTATGCCTCAAATGAAATGCAAATGATGAAATGCGAAAAATCGAAACTAAGAATCACAGAAAACAAAGTCAAATGTCCTCTAGGCATTTGTTCATCTTTTGAAGCAAGCAGATATGCTTGTGTGCTTCTTTGATCGGGACTCCCTGAGGTTGTGGCATGGTGTACTCTTTGAAACAGTAGGCTTCAGGGTCCACCTCGTCACTATCAGTAGGGGATTAAGGTGGTGGAGGGCCGTTGGGGTCGTATAAGGCTTCCAGCGGTTGGTTAAAGTCAGTGTTCCTCCCCATCCTTATCGATGTATACTCCATGTTTGGCAACAGCAGAAAAGCGTTTGGTCTAAGCAAGTGATGAAAAGAGTATACGTGCTTACCTTGTGCCTCAGTCGTGGATAGGAACTGACATCTTCGCAAATGGTCGATGTTCATGAACCGAGGATCCACCCATTCTGCTTCATTGATTTGCATTCCACACCTTTCCAGAATGCAAGTAGCGAGTCCTCTGATGGTGATCTTGCCATCACGTCCACTAGTTCTGTTATCTCTCGCCCAATCGCGGTATGTGACAAGCTGGTTAGCAAACTGGATTTACAGACCTGCTTCATTTCTATCTCCAATTATCGGGGAACCATCAGTCCTTGTCCCAACAATGTCTTTGAGTGCAGTCACCAAAATTTTCATCTCCCTAAGATTGATAGTACATGTAGCAAAGCGTGAGAAAAAAGTATTTGCAAGGATCATGCGAAAGTACCTCAAAGCAGGATTCCGAATCAGTGATGCCTTCGATCGAGCTGATGAAAATATGCTCCTTGTTGAAGCTATCACCATAGATCATCCAGTTCGGTTCTGTCAAAATCTGGCCCGTAACTCTCAGACTCGACCCTTGGAAACTGGAACAACTCTCGGAGTGCTTTCAAAGTAAAATGGTACTCACGGCCCCTAATTGTGAAGATGAGGTATCCGCCACCTTGTCTCTCCTGAAGACGCACATTGTCTGCATCATAAAGAACAATTTGGACAGTGGCTAGGAATTGCATGGTTTCCTCCTTATATGCACGTTCTGGATGAGACACAAATGTGGACAGTCCATAGTTCTGGAGCATCAGGTCTACGTCCCTAGTCAATCCCATTGCAGTCAATGCTTCCTTACATGGGTAGCGAGTACCTACGAAATCCATTCTTCGCAGGTCATTGAGGGCTCTTTCTGCGTTATGCTTCTTCTTCATCTCTTTCTCCCTTGATCTCCCTTGCTTCCTCAGCTTCTTGATCTCCATACCCTGCTTCTTGGAGCATCTCATCCATGAGATCAGCTTCCATGTCTTCTTCTGCATCCTCCTCACGTCACTGCTCTGGATCATCTTCATCCATGTATTCCCTCTCTTCTCCGGACTCACAGTCTGATTGGATTACTAACCTGCTTCGCTCCTTTTTGTCTTGTTTGCTCCTAGAGGATTCTCCTTGCTGAGGTTGTTTTCTTAAACAAGCATTGTTTTTGGCCCTGAGTCGGAGAAGACTAGCATGGTTGGTTTTCCGTTCAGACATGGTATCGATTCACCGGAAAAATGAAGGAAGAGAGACACTCGAGCTTGACACTCGAGCAGTAGAGGTCGAGTGTCGCGAATGGTCAGAGGAATGAGTAGTGGTTGATCGAGCTGAACTCTTGAGACCTCCTGCACTCGATTCTTCAAGAAAGCTTCTGCAAACGAGAGAAAATCTAGAGAGAGTTCTTAGTGAGAGAATGGATTTTTGTGTGAATGAGAAGGGAGAGGGTGCTCCTCCTTATATAGGAGAGGAGAGATAAGGGGGAATCTTTTTCAAATTTCAAATTTGAATGTGGATCAAATCAAATCTTTTGAATTAAATATAAAAGATAGGGCATTAAAGATAGATTTGACCCTTTTTTCGCAGTAAATGTCTCCCCTTTTTCAGCTTTTGACAGTTATAGGTGCGCAGGCCTCAAAATAGGCAAGGTGGTGGGACACTCGAGTATGACACTCGAGCATGCTTGGTCGAGTGTAAGTCTGTCGTATGGCAGCTGACACTCGAGTGGGATACTCGATCAGACTTGGTCGAGTGTTGTCCCATCATGTCGGTTATGGCCCCACCTGTCCTATTCCAGGCCCCACTTCCCTGCAAAACGTACAAAAAACCTTCCAAGTGCATGTAAGATGAAATAGATGCAATTAAAGACAAAAACTATAAGAATATGAAAATAAATCGAATATAGATACCGAAGATACCTTTGGGACAGCCTCCCAACTGCGCTCGTTTATAGTCTCGAGCTTGACTCCCTCATATTCATTGGAAATGAGGTGGCTCATCGAGGAGAACCAAAGTTCCCTCGGGAATTGTGCAGTTAGCCAAGTACGGCTTAACTCTGTGACCATTCATTGTGAATTCTTCTCCTTTGTTGTTGGTCAAGGTAACTGCTCCATATGGTTGCACTTGTACCATCTTGAACGGACCAGACCACTTGGATCGGAGTTTACCCGGAAACAGCTTCAGCCTAGAATTAAAGAGAAGCAATTGATCATCACTTGTGATCGTTTTAGACTGAATGTTCTTGTCATGAGCTGCTTTGGTGCGATCCTTGTATGCCTTAGAGTTGTCATATGCTCCAAGTCTGATCTCCTCAAGTTCATGCATTTCCATCTGTCTTTTCTCTTGGGCAGTCTTAAAATCGAAATTCAGAAGCTTAGTTGCCCAAATTGACTTGTATTTGAGTTCTACTGGCAAATGGTAGGACTTCCCATAGAGTAGCTGAAAAGGTGTTCTCCCAATGGGTGTCTTAAAAGCAGTCATATAGGCCCAAAAAGTGTCATCCAATCTGACGGCCCAATCCTGTTTTGATAGCCCAACTACTTTCATCAGAATAGACTTGATCTGCCTATTGGATAACTCAACCTGCCCACTGGTTTGGGGATGATAAGGAGTCGCCACCTTGTGTTTAACTCCATGCTTCTTGAGCAAGCTTTCAAAGACTCTATTGATGAAATGAGATCCTCCATCACTGACCACTATTCTCGGCACTCCAAACCTGGGAAAGATGATGTGTTTGAACAGCTTCAGTACTACCCTTGCATCGTTTGTGGGAGATGCAATGGCTTCCACGCATTTGGAAACATAATTCACAGCAACCAGAATGTAGCTGTTTCCCAAAGATGGTGGATTAAAAGGTCCCATGAAATCAATTCCCCAACAGTTTAACAACTCTATTTCCAAGATGGGATTCTGAGGCATCTCGTTCCTCTTACTTATACTGCCCATTCTCTGACAACAATCGCATATGGATATAAACTCCTGACAGTCCCTGAAGATGGACGGCCACCATAGCCCAGCTTGAAGAATCTTTTGTGCAGTCTTGAATGCTGCAAAGTGTCCACCATATGCAGATCCATGGCAATGCTCCAAAATTCCATTAACTTTTTCCTTTGACACACACCTTCTGAACAACCCATCAGATCCTTTCTTGTAGAGATACGACTCATCCCAGAAGTATTGCTTCATATCTCTGAAAACTTTCTTCCTTTGATGAGAATGCAGAGTCTTAGGTAGTTCTCCTCCCACCAAGAAGTTCACCAGATCGGCATAGCACGACAGTCTAGTCCCGACAAGTTGCATCCCGAACCTAAAACATCTTTTCTGATCAGAAAGTGGACACTCGATCAAGGCTTGATCGAGTGTCATGGTCGAGTGTCTTATTGAAAAGCTCAACAGATGCTCTTATGGCTTATCGTCATTCATCGGAAGGGATCCTTTTTGCTGCATCCTAGAGAGGTGATCTGCGACACCGTTTTCTATCCCGGGGTTGTCCACTATCTCCCATATCAAACTCCTGCAGCAGCAAAATCCACCTAAGTAGTCTAGGCTTAGCATCCTTCTTTTTCATCAAGTACCTCGGAGCTGCATGATCTGTGTGTACAACAACCTTCGATCCTACCAAATAGAACCTGAATTTCTCAAATGCAAACACCACTGCAAGTAATTCCTTCTCCGTTGTGGCGTATTTCACCTGAGCCTCATCGAGTGTTCTACTGGCATAATAGATCACATTGAGCTTCTTATCTTTCTTCTGGCCTAAACTTGCTCCCACAACGTAATCACTAGTATCACACATTATCTCAAAAGGAAGAGTCCAATCTGGTGCTTGGACAATAGGTGCTGTCACTAAGGTCTTCTTGAGTTCCAGAAAAGCTTTGAGACACTCTTCATCAAAGATGAACTCTGTTTCCTTACAGAGGAGACGAGTCAGAGGTCTAGCCTGTCTTAGAAAAATCCTTAATGAAACGCCTATAAAACCCTGTGTGACCCAAGAAACTCTTAATGTCCTTCACTGTTTTGGGAGGCTGCAACTGAACCATCACTTCTATCTTGTTTTTGTCGACCTCAATACCCTTTTCCGATATCTTATGACCCAGAACGATGCCCTCTCTCACCATGAAGTGACCCTGCACAAATTCGACAAACAAGAGGAGAAAGAAGAGCCATAGACAGAGAAATCGTCCATAAACACCTCAACCATCTCCTCAATCAGATCTGAAAATATCGAATTCATGCAACGTTGAAAAGTAGCAGGTGCATTGCAGAGACCAAATGACATTCTTCTATATGCAAATGTGCCATAAGGGCAGGTAAAGGTTGTCTTTTCCTGATCATTTAAATGTATAGGGGATCTGGAAAAATCCACTATATCCATCGAGGAAGCTGATCCTCATCAAGGTGATCCAGCTGATCCTCAGATGGCAACCCATGAAACTTACTGTTCGCCACCATGGAGAACATACCACTCTTAATCTCAAAGTTGTTGGTAATGGAAGGTGGAACAATTTTGTGGCATTTTGTGTGGATATTGGGAGCATCACCTGCTCCAATGTGTCTGGTGCGCCTGGGACGATGTGCTGGCTCAGCTGCGTGTGACTGTTCTTCCATCCCAACCTGATCCTGAAGCTCCTCGTTCAAACTGTTCTGCTGATTCTGCAACTGTTCGCGAGGGAATCTGTGTATGTTGTCCGAGTAGGGGATGATATGTTCACTGCCTTTTGATCGAGTATGCATGCAGGTTGATTCTTGCTCAGAAAATGGACACTCAACCAAGGGTTGATCGAGTGTTGATGTCGAGTCTTCTGGGTTTGTACATCACGGCACTCGAGCTGTGTAGGTCGAGTGTCTTGATCGAGTGATCCCGCAAAACAGACAAAATCAAAAGACTAGTTATACAGAAAATAAGAAAAAGAAACACAACTAAAACTTAGTCTCAGGAAAGTGATAATCCTAATTGTAGCTAACTAGAACCCATTTATCAACGACGCCAATTTGGTAACACGCTTTTTACGGTTATCAAATAACCTACTGTTATGTAATCAATCGCAGTACAGTAAGGTGTCAATCCAACTGGGCTAGCACATATTCAATTTGAATGCAATCTACTCAACCTAATCTAAGCCAGAATGATTACGGTGAATGATATTATGCTAATAAAGCTTAATGAAAACAAAACGCAAAACAGAGTAAAAGCAGAGCGTAAAACAGATTAAAAGCAGAACGTAAAAACAGAACAAAAACAGAGTGATTGAAGAAATAGAGCAATCATGAAGAAACAGAGCAATGCAAGTAACAGTATTTTAGGCGAAAAATAGAGCAATAGAAGAGTCGAAAATTCAAATAAGGAAAAGGGGTTCTTGAGGTGAAGGATCAGCGATCAAGGGATTCCTAGGGGTTCCAGACTTGTTTATCAACCTATTTAGATGACCTCTAGGCAAGGAATCACAACAATCACATTCATTCCCATGCAATGGGACCTCTCTCAAACCCCAACCAGACTTGATTCTCACCAATGATTAGAGGGCTCAATAGGCGTTAAACACAGACCTAACAGAGCCTACTAACACCCTAGACAGTCAATCTCTTGAGCTAGGAGAAGTTATCTTAACTTAAGTTCGTTCAAGCATTATCACAAACACCTTTTGGGTGGAAAACACCAAACCATCAGATTTCAATTGATCAGAAAGAAATAAGCATTAAGGATACTTAAACTGAAGAGGTCTAAGCCTATTCAGCCCTAAGCAAGTCTGGAATTCCCTAAATATACCCTAATCTCACCATCTCCTCAAGAACCCTAATTTATCTACTCAATATTCATGATGAAGAACATAAACTCATAATTGTAAACCGTTAACATAACCACAAAGATCAAACAGAGATGAACAACAATGATTGAAAGCAGAAAATCGAATTCTCCAAGGATCAACAAGGATCTAAGATTCAAAGAAAAAGAAATTACAAAGGAAAAAAGAGAAAAGTCGTTTTTGCTTAAAGAAAAGAGGCTAAAACGTTCTAGGGTTTGCTTGATTACATAAGGGGGTTATTTATAGGCCTTTGTTTCCAAAAAAACTAAAAAAGTAAACTTTGACCAAAAAGCGGCGGTAGAAGCTTGCCAAACCGTGAAAACTCCTAACATGACCGATTATTGTAGGTGTTGACAATTCTTCTATAGCTTTGATCTTTTCTTGGTCTACTCGAATTCCCTGTGAACTTATGACAAAGCCTAAGAACACAAGTTCATTAATGCAAAACGTGCACTTCTTAAGGTTTGCACAGAGACTTTCTTGTCGAAGGTTCTCTAGTACTTGCTTAAGGTGCATTAAGTGATCGGATAAACACGAACTATATACAAGAATGTCATCAAAGTATACCACCACAAACTTACAGATGTAAGTCCTTAGGATTTGGTTCATGAGTCTCATGAACGTGCTTGGGGCGTTGGTGAGTCCAAGTGGTATCACAAGCCATTCGTACAAACCTTGTTTGGTTTTGAAAGCGGTTTTCCACTCATTACCTTCCATCATGCGAACTTGATGATAACCACTCTTGAGATCTATCTTGGAGAAGACGGTAGGCTCCATGAAGTTCGTCTAGCATGT